>PJEM01004398.1:57932-155134 GCA_004023845.1 Helogale parvula | reverse complement strand
GTGACGAGGATGAGGATATTAGCACCAATTGCTGAGAGGTAGAGTGTTGCCAATGGCAAGGAGAGCCAGTGCTGCCAGCTGTGAATGCCTGGGAGTCCCATCAGGATGAACTCAGACACCTGGACTTTGGAGCTGTTAGAGCCTTTCACAGATGCAGACATTGTTTCCTAAGAGGAAAAAATCGTTGTCAAAGTTACTTTCTTTGAACTGAATTACCATCAAACAGTGTTTAACCTAGTCTACAAAGCATAGGTGGCGTTGTAACCAAATGAATTGTTGTGTATCCCTTACAGGAATTTAAGCCACGTTACCATGAAGTTCTGAGGCTTTGGCTCTAGAAATTAAACTTATAAGGAGCAATGATCACGGTTGACTATTGAGGGACAATTCAGCATGCATCTCAAATCTCTATTTGCCTTATGCTTATTTATACCAATTTGGGACCATCATAGCATTGAGGAGAGCACTTGTTGGGATGAGCACTGGAGGTTACATGGAAGTAATGGATTACTAAATTCTACTCATGAAACCATTATTACACCATATCTTAACTAATTTGGATTTAAATAAAATTAAAAGAACAGGGAAGAAAAGAAAAGAGAAGACAACAGAAAACAAAAAGGATAAAAAGAAAGAAAAAGAAAATGGGACCATCTCATAAATATAATTCTAGTTTTTTGTATGGTTTTTTCTTTTGGACTTTCTTCATCCTCTCAGAAATTTTGTGGAATCAAGTGGATGTGTGTTTTCTTCATTTTTTTCTCAATATTGTTTCAGATTTTTATTAACTAACAACAAGGACATTTTTTAAAATGCAGAACTATGGAAGATGAAATTTTGTAGTTTCATCATTTGTAGTTGTTATAGATGTCCATTAAGGTTTGACATAGCCCCCACAAATTTTATATCACAGACTTCAAAGATTTTCCAACATAAGTATGATGCAATTTAGAATAAGAGTAACATTTTTAATATTCTACATTATATAGACTTCTAAAGAGTTCACAAAAGACTAGCTTGAAAAGCTAAGTGATCATGAGTGAGTTGTTGACTTAAGGAGTCACTTAAGAGACAAGTCATAGAAATACTTTTCTGGTTTAGCCCTGAGAATCCACAAAGGCATACCAATCAGGCATACCTGATTTAGTCACAGGTAGTATGATGACTTTGATTACATTAGCAAGTAAGACTTCATTGTGTATATATTGAGGAAACGACCATTGTATATTCAGATTCATGTGCAAAACTAGACTCATCTCTCATCAGACACTGGTGTTTTTCATGTACTTTTATTCTGCTCATGAGCCCAACCAGTCAAGCCTGAAAGTCACCAAGCAGCCTTTCTTTGGACTAAACAACTGCTTCTTTGTCCTGTGGTTTCCCCCTCTTACCTCACCATGCAGCCCTTCTCCCGAGCACTACTGCTTTGGAGTCTTACCTGAACACTCATGCCTCTCCCCGTGCTTCCTTCCTTTGCTCAGCCATCTGGTCTTCCTAAAACTGTATCCCCTTGCTTAGAATGATCCATGCCCTCACACTTTCTTTCAAATAGTTTAAATTACTTTATATAGCATATAAGGCAGTAAAGGATTCATTCTTCATATAATTACCTTTAAATATAAAAAGACATATCTGAAAGAAATTAAAATTCTCTCATGTTAACTCCAACAAGAGAAGAATCATGGCAACTAGATGCATTTTTTTCAGAACTGTCTTCCTTCTTCTAAGCTTGGATAAACATGTGCCGCCTAATCATGGGGAAGATCATCCTTTTTTAACAGTAATCTAATTTGGTGAACACTAAAATCATCTACAGGTATTCGCAGCAAAGTGTAACCAAACAGACACAAAAGAGGCTTTGGGATGATGCTAGTCTGACTTTGGGCTTTTAGGTTAGAATTCCTCAGGAGTTCAGCTTCATAGTTCCATCCTGAGAACTTGGATATGTGTGACCCACTTGACTGTGTGGGGTCTGGTATTTTTGCCAAATACTCTCTTATTATTATACATCCTCATATCAAAGACACAGCCTTGTATCTTTGATGTTTTCCTCTGGTTAATACTAATGTGATACAGTTAAGAGAAGGAGCAGATTTGAGTTTACAGAAAGAATATAGGTAATTTGAATTTTTTTAGCCGTTAAGTCTAGCAGGGCATGGAGTGTGATCCTGCTACATAAAACATTAATATATTGATCCTGAAGACAATCTAGCAGCTGTTTTATCAATGAGGTCACTTCTATATCACACCCAAACCTTATACTCTGTAATTCTAGCCCTAATCCCTTTGAAAGCTTCTCCAAGCCTTTATTTCCTCCCAGGGCAGAAGAAAGAGTTGATCTCTTGTGCAAAACAACATAAGAAAAGGATAAGGATGACCTACTATTGGATGCTCTGGGATTTAGCCAATGTGACCATGATAAGGATTTAGTACTTAACCTGTGGTTAGGTGCAGAGACTCACAGTCTGAGGTCCTGGCAATGGCAGGGGTTTCCTACTCCGAAAATGACACTACTGTCTGAGAATAAAGCTTTTCACATGAGGTGGGGATGTGTTCTCATCTCACACATGGCATGGAAATTATGAGCTTCTGGATTTTATGGGGAGTAGTAAACAGCTCAATGACTTAAAGATAATAGACTTCCCTTGGAGACATGAAAAGAGAACAGCCCGTAGAGAAAGCAGAATTCCTAAGGTGTTAAATCCCAAAACGTTGGAAGGGGGATTGATTTAGAGACACGTTTCCTATCAGTGTAAACTGTGAGTGTGCATAAGCAGAAAAATGTCTTCATTTATTAAATCAAAAACAGCCCTATATAAAGTGGGCAACTTTATTAGTGTTTGAATTTTTCTTGAGTACAAAATTTCAGGGGATTTAAAATTCTGTGGGTATGTTGTTATGCTTTAAAAAAATACACTATTTAAGGAGAAAGTATCTATTCACCCCATATATATCTATTGATTTTCTACTGTGTTAACAAAATATGGCAGGCATAAAATGGTCAATAAAACTGTTAACAAAATATGGCGGACATAAAACGGTCAATAAAACTGTCATGGTCCCTGTTCTCATGGAAACAGTGGCCTAGTAGGGGCAGGGGGATAAAATAATGAATAAAGAATCCAGCAAATATATACCTATAGACTGGGAGAAGTTCTTTAAAGCAAAAATACCCAGAGATATGAGAGCATATAATGGGGAGAATTAATTTAGTCTTGGTGTCAGAAAGGGATTTCCAAAAGAAACACCAGTTTTTGTCAAGGCCACATGTTTGAGTAAGACTTAATTCAAGTGCGTGTTTGGTGATGAGGAGGAGGAGGAAGCAAAGGATTCCAAGAACTTTAAGATGGTGAAGTGAGGGAATCATGTTAAATTCTAGCAATAAAAGAGGATACATGTGGCTGGAGCACTAAGGAGTGGTGGAAAAGAGATATGGTGTGAAACAGAGTTGTTGAGCTAACAGAGGCCAGAGACTTAAGCAAATTTATGTGAGGATAATAAGGAACCACTGAAAGTTTTTTAAGGAGAATTAGGAATGCACAGCAATGTGGAGACCAGATGAAATGTACCAAGGGTAAATATAAGTAAATCAGTTGAGTAACTGTAATCCAAAGGAAAAATGACTTTATCTTTCACGTATTTTTTTTTTAAAAGATAGGAAAAGTCAGACAAAATATGTCTTGGGTTTTTGGCCCAAAGTGAGATACCAGTGACCTATATAAATTTAAGCACACATCTGGTTCTTTTACGGTTGATTTTTAGTGAAAAAGCAACCTGGGCCTCCATGTGGTCCTGTAATCACACAGGAAGGGTTGGTCCAGGGCTGACCCTGACCTTGGCGACTTCTATACAGTCCATTTAGAATCCTGTTTCTAGGGACAGTTTGTGCCTCCATTCTCTGAGGGCTTGGAGTTGGTGTCCCGGGGCCACTCAATTCGATGAGGCCGCGATCACTCAGATGCGCTAGGTGCTGGTGAGTGTTGTAGGAATGCCTTCTTCACGGTTAACGGCAGTTAAAGATTGCAGTGGAGTTGTTTCCACTGATGGTCAGAAAAATGACTTTATCTTTCACGTGGATAGGGGCAGTGAAGATAGAGAAAAGTGAATAGATTTAGAAGGTATGTTGGAGGTAAAATTGATCACTTTTATGACCAAAGAACAATTCTTTTATTTTTTAAACTTTTTCTTTAAAAATTTCTTTTGTTTCTTTTTTTTCTTGAGTATAGTTGATAGAAATGTTACATTAGGTTCAAGTATACAACATAATGATTCAACAAGTTTATACACTATACTATTCTCACCAGAGTGTAGCTACCATCTGTCACTGTACAGGACTATTACTATACCTCTGACTATATTCCCTGTGCTGTACCTTTCATCCCCATGACTTATTCATTCCATAACTGGAAGCTGTCTCCACCCTCACTTTCACCTGTTACCTCGCCCCCCACCTCTTCTGGCAATCATTAGTTTTTTTCTCTGTTTTTACAAGTTTGATTCTTTTTATTTGTTTATTTGTGTGTTTTGTCTTTTTAATTTTAAAAAAAATATTTAAGAAATTAAAAAAAATTAAAGTTTATTTAATCTGAGAGCAAGAGAGAGAGCAGGACAGAAGATCCTAAGCAGGCTTGTGCTGACAGCAGAGAGTCAATGTGGGGCTTGAACTCAAGAACCATGAAATCATGACCAGAGGCAAAGTCAGACATTTAACCAACTCAACCAGCCAAGTGCCCCTGTTTTGTTTTTTAGATTCCACATATATGTGAAATCATATGATACTTGTTTTTTTCTTAGTCTGACTTATTTCACTTTTACATTTGTTGTAGCAAATGGCAAGATCTCATTCTTTTTTTATGGCTGAGGACTATTCCATTATATATATTTATTATTTATTATATTATATTTTTCATTATATATTTATATATTTTTACTTCTTTATTTGTAATCAGTGGACACAGGTTGCTTTCATATCTTGGCTATTGTAAGTAGTGCTTCAATAAACATAGGGATATGTATATCTTTTAGAATAAAAGTATTCATTTTCTTCATATAAATACCCAATAGCAGAATTATTGGATCATACAGTACTCCTATTTTTAATTATTTAAGAAAGATCCATACTCTTTTCCACAGTTCTATCCCAATTTGCGTTTCCACCAGCATTGCACAAATGTTTCCTTTTTTCCACATTCTCATCACCACTTACTATTTCTTGCCTTTTAGATTCTAACCACTATGATAGCAGTAGCTCATCATGGTTTTAAATTTCCTTTTCCTGATGGTTAGTGATGCTATGATCTTTTCATGTATTTGTTGGCCCACTGTATGTCATGTTTGGAAAATTGTCTATTCAGGTCCTCTTTTTATTTTTCAATTGGATTATTTGGAGGGTTTTGGTATTCAGTTGCATAAGTTCTTTACATTTTTGGATATTAACCCCTTATTGGGATATCATTTGCAAATATCTTCTTCCACTCAGTGGGTTGCCTTTTTGTTCTGTTGATGGTTTCCTTAGCTATGCAGAAGGTTTTTATTTTGGTTTAGTATAGTTTCTTCTTGCTTTGTTTCCCTTGACTTAGAAGACATATCAAGAAAACTGTTGCTGTGGCTGATGGCAAAGAAATGACTGCTTATGTTCTCTTCTAAGAGCTTTATGGTTTCAAGGTCTCATATTAGATGATCAAAGAACAAGTCTAGTTTCTGATATATGCAGTGGGATGGCACATGATATTATTCTCATTCTTAAGGAAGATTGGAAGAAGACCAGGTTACAGGAGAAGAGAATAAATTCATATTAGGTCATGACAAGCACAAGGTGCATTTGAAGCATGCATGTAAAGATTGCTTATCAACACATAGAAAAGTAGCTGAGAACAAAATTGTAATTAAAAAAAATATTTTACATCCTTACCAGAAATGTCTAAAGGTTCCAATTTTCTACATTCTCAGTAGCATTATTATTACTGTTTTTTATTGTAAACATTCTAGTGGACATGAATCGTATCTCATATAATTTTCTTTTACATTTCTTTAATGACTAGTAATGTTCAGCACCTCTTCATGTTGCTTAAGAACTTATTTCTATCTTTTTTTGGAGAAAGACCTACTCATATCCTTTGCTTGGTTTTTAATTGGTTTATCTTTTTGTGATTGAGTTCTGAGAGTTCTTAATATATTTGAACACAGGTCCCAAAATAGCATTTTGAGGAGGAAAATATTAGAAGGACCAGTGTACTAACTGACAATTGTAATAATTTGTTGACATATAATTTTCATAGTAATATCTAACAATCACATGTGTTTTGTATGGTATCATTGTACTGTCTCCTCTTTTATATCTGGTTTTGTTTATATGATACCTCTTTTATTTTTTCTTAGTAGGTTCAGCTAAAGGTTTGCCAATTTTGTTTTTTCAAAAACCTAGGCCTCACTTTCATTGATATTTGCTATTGTTTTTGTGGTCTCCATTTTATTTAGCTTTACCTTTTGTGATATCATTCCTTCTCCTTACTTTGATCATTGTTTGTTCTTTTTCTAGTTTCTTGTGGTATAAAGTTAAGTTGTTTTTGAGATCTTTCTTTTTGCTTAATATATGCATTTAGTGTTAGAAAGTTTTCTTCTAGAAATTGCTTTGGCAGCATCCTTTTGGTGTGTTACATTTTCCACTTTCAAATGAAAAGGAAGAGTCTTTAGAATCTTTTCAATATTAATGCTTTTTTCACTTTTTTATTTTATTCTGCTGTTTGGACATCTAGTACAATGTTGGGTAGAAGTGGGAACAGTTGAAATTTTTGTCTTACTGTCATCCCCAAAGAGAACTATTTTTATATTTCATCATTAATTAGGAATTAACTGTAGGTTTTTTGCACATGCCTTTTTCAAGTTAAATTTTCCTTCTGAATTTAGACTTTGCTGTTTTTTTTTTTTTTATCATGAATGGATGTTTAATTAAAACAAATTTTTCTTAATCTGTTGTAATAATCTTATAATTTTTCCCTATTTAAATCTATTTTGTGGTATTTAAATTGATTACTTTTGTGTGTGTTCTCACCTAGCCAACTTTGAGTTCCTGGAATAAATCCCACTTGGTCATAATGTATTATCTTACAACTTCCAACACTCATATACATTCACATATGTACACACGTATTCATGGAGATTCTAGGTAACTGATTTATTTTGTTGTGTTTTTAAAGTATTTTACCTTTTTTTGAGAGAGAGAGTGCAAGTGGGGATGAGCAGAGCTAGAAAAGGGTAGAGAATCCAAAATGAACTCCATGGGGACAGCAGGAAGCCTGATGTAGGACTTGCACTCACCAACTATGAGATCATGACCTGAGGCAAAGTCTGACCTGAGGCAAATCTCAACCAACAGAACCACCCAGGTTCCCCCTAATTCATTTTCTTAACAGATGTATGACTACTATAACCTACTGTTTCTTCTTAGATCACTTGTAGAGTTTTTAATATTTCCCTATTTCATCAACATTATTTTCTTTTTATACCTTATTGTCAAGTTGGTTTCCATAAAACACCCAGTGCTCATCCCAACAAGTGCCCTCCTCCATGCCTATCACCCCTTTCCCCTTTCCTCCTTCCCTTTCAGCCCTCAGTTTGTTTTCAGTATTCAAGAGTCTCTCACGATTTGCCTCCCTCCTTCTCCTTAACTATTTTTGCCCTTCCCCCCCCCCATGGTCCCTATTAAGTTTCTCCTGTTACACTGATGAGTGAAAACATGGTATCTGTCCTTCTCTGCCTGACTTATTTCGCTTAGCATGACACCCTTGAGTTCCATCCATGTTGCTACAAATGGCCAGATTTCCTCTTTCTCATTGCCATGTAGTATCCCATTGTATATATAAATCACATCTTCTTGATCCATTCATCAGTTAATAGACATTTAGGCTCTTTCCATGATTTGGCTATTGTTGAAAATGCTGCTATAAACATTGAGGTCCATGTGCCCCTATGCATCAGCACTCAGTTATCCTTTGGGTATATACCTAGAACTGCTATTACTGGGTCATAGGGGAGTTCCATTGATAGTTTTTTGAGGAACGTCCACACTGTCTTCCAAAGCAGCTACACCAGTTTACATCCCCACCAACAGTGTAGGAGAGTGCCCATTTCGCCACATCCTCGCCAGTATCTATAGTTTCCTGATTTGTTCATTTTAGCCATTGTGACCAGTGTGGTTTTGATTTGTATTTCCCTGATGATGAGTGATGGTGAGCATCATTTCATGTGCCTGTTGGCTATCTGGATATCCTCTTTGGAGAAATGTCTATTCATGTCTTCTGCCCATTTCTTCACTGGATTCTTTGTTTTTAGGGTGTGGAGTTTGGTGAGTTCCTTGTGGATTTTGGATACTAGCCCTTTATCTTATATGTCATTTGCAACTATCTTTTCCCATTTAATTGGTGGCCTATTAGTTTTCTTGATTGTTTCCATTGCCATGCAGAAGCTTTTTATCTTGATGAGGTCTCAATAGTTCATTTTTGCTCTTGATTCCCTTGCCTTCAGAGATGTGTCAAGTAAGAAATTGCTGCACTGGAGGTCAGGGAGGTTATTTCCTGCTTTCTCCTCTAGGGTTTTGATGGTTTCCTGTCTCACATTCAGGTCCTTCATCCATTTTGAGTTAATTTTTGTGTTGGTGTAAGACAGTGGTTTAGTTTCATTGTTTTGCATGTTACTATCCAATTCTCCCAGTGCCATCTGTTAGAGAGGCTGTCATTTTTCCATTGGATACTCTCTCCTGCTTTATCAAAGATTATTTGGCCATACATTTATGGGTCCAATTCTGGGTTCTCTATTCGATTCCATTGGTCTATGTGTCTGTTTTTGGGCCAATATCATACTGTCTGGATAATGACAGCTTTGTACTAGAGGCTAAAGTCTGGGATTTTGATGGATTGTGATGTGTTCTGTTTTGGTTTTCTTCTCCAATATTACTTTGGCTATTCAGGGTCTTTTGTGGTTCCATATAAATTTTAGGATAGTTTGTTCTAGCTTTGAGAAGAATGCTGGTGCAATTTTGATTGGGATTGCATTAAATGTGTAGATTGGTTTTGGTAATAATGACATTTTAACAATGTTTATACTTCTGATCCATGAGCATGGAATATTTTTCCATTTCTTTGTGTCTTCTTCAATTTCCTTCATAAGTTTTCTATAGTTTTCATCGTACAGATCTTTAATCTTTGGTAAGGTTTATTCCTAGGTATTTTATGCTTTTTCATGCATTTGTGAGTGGGATCAGTTTTTTTTTATTTCTCTTTTTGTTGCTTTATTATTGGTGTATAAAAATGCAACTGATTTCTCTACACTGATTTTGTACCCTACGACTTTGCTGAATTCATGCATCAGTTGTAGTAGGCTTCTGGTGGAGTTGGCCGAGTTTTTTATGTAAAGTATCATGTCATCTGTGAAAAGTGAAAGTTTGACTTCATCTTTGCCAATTCTGAGCCTTTTATTTCCTTTTGTTGTCTATCTGCTGACACTAGGACTTGCAGCACTACGTTAAACAGTGGTGAGAGTGGACATCCCTATCGTGTTCTTGATCTCAGGGGGAAAGCTCTCAGTTTTTCCCCATTGAGGATGACTTTAGTTGTGGGCTTTTCACAAATGGCTTTTATGATGTTTAAGTAAGTTCCTTCTATCCTGACTTTCTCGAGGGTTTTTACTTAGAAAGGATGCTGTATTGTGTCAAATGCTTTTTCTGCATCTATCGACAGGATTATATTGCCTTTATCTTTTCTTTTGTTAACATGATGTATCACATTGATGAATTTGCAAATATTGAACCAGCCTTGTAATGCAGGAAGAATCCCACTTGATCATGGTGGATAATTCTTTTTATATGCTGTTGAATTTGATTTGCTAGTATCTTGTTGACTAGTTTTGCATCTGTATTCATCAAGGATATTGGCCTGTCGTTCCCTTTTTTTGCTGAGTCTCTGTCTAGTTTGGGAATCACAGTGATGCTGGCTTCATAGAATGAATCTGGAACTTTTCCTTCTATGTCTAATTTTTAGAAAAGCTTGAGAAGAATGGGTATTAACTGTGCTTTAAATGTCTGGTAGAATTCCCCAGGGAAGCCATCTGGCTCCAGGCTCTTATTCATTGGAAGATTTTTGATAACTGATTCAATTTCTTCACTGATTATGGGTCTGTTCAGATTTTCTATCTCTTTCCGCTTGAATTTTGGTAGTGTGTGTGTGTGTTTAGGATTTTGTACATTTCTTCCAAGTTGTCAAGTTTGTTGGCATATACTTTTTCATAGTAATCCCTGATAATTGCTTGTATTTATGGGGGATTGGTTGTAATAGATCCATTTTCATTCATGATTTTCACTATTTGGGTGCTCTCTCTTTTCTTTCTGAGTAGTCTGGCTAGAGGTTTATCAATTTTTTTTATTTTTCAAAAAATCAACTCTTGGTTTCATTGATCTGTTCAACTGGTTTTTTTTGAATCTATATTGTTTATTTATGCCCTGATCTTTATTATTTTGCTTCCTCTGCTGGGTTTGAGGTACTCTTGCTGCTCTCCTTCTAGTTCCTTTAGGTGCCCTGTTAGATTTTGAATTTGCGCTTTTTCTAGTTTCTTGAAATAGTCCTGGATTGCAATATATTTTCCTTTTAGAACTGCCTTTGTTGTGTCCCAGAGAGTTTGGATTGTTGTCTTTTCATTTTCATTTGTTTCCATATATATTTAAAATTTATTCTCTAATTGCCTGTATGGCCCATTTGTTTTTTAGGAGGGTATTCTTTAACTTCCATGGTTTTGAAGGTTCTCCAGACTTTTTCCTGTGATTGATTTCAAGTTTCATAGTATTGTGATCTGAAAGTGTGCATTGTATAATATCAATTCGTTTATATTTATGGAGGCTACTTCGTGACCCAGTATGTGATCTATCTTGGAGAATGTGCCATGAGCATTTGAGAAGAAAGTGAATTCCCTAGCCTAAGGATGTAGAGTTCTAAATATATATGTCAAATCCATCTGTTCCAATGTGTCGTTCAGATCCATTATTTCTTTAGTGACTTTCTGTCTAGTTGATCTATCCATTGCTGTAACTGGAGTATTAAAATCTCCTGCAACTAGCGCATTCTTATCAATAAGATTGCTTCTGTTTGTGAATAATTGTCTTATGTATTTGGGTACTCCTGAATTTGACGGATAGATGTTTATAATTGTTAGCCCTTCCTGATGGAGAGACCCTGTAATTAATATATAATGACCTTCTTCATTTTTTGTTACTGTTTTTAGTTTAAATTCCCATTTGTCCGATATACGTATGGCTACTCTGGCTTTCTTTTGACTTCCAGACACATGATAGGTATTTCTCCATCCCCCTACTTTCAATCTGAAGGTGACTTCAGGTCTAATATGAGTCTCTTGTAGGCAGCAAATAGATGGATTTTGTTTGTTTATCCATTCTGCTACCCTGTGTCATTTGATTAAAGCATTTAGTCCATTTACATTCAGTGTTATTATTGAACAACATGGGTTTAGATTCATTGTGTTCTCTGTGGGGTTCATGATTGTAGTGGTGTCTCTGGTACACTGTATTCCTTGTAGCATTTCCCTCATAAAGTCCCTTTAAGAATTTCTTATAGGGCGGGTTTGGTGATGATGAATTCTTTCAATTTTTATTTATTTGCGAAAACCTTTATCTCTCATTCTATTCTGAATGGAAGACTTGCTGGAAAAAGGCTTCTTGGCTGCATAGTTTTTCTCATCATCATATTGAAGATTTCCTGCCATTCCTTTCTGTCCTACCAAGTTTCAGTAGATAGGTCTGTAACCACTCTGATAGGTTTCCCTTTGTATGTTAGGGCCCTTTTATCCCTAGATGCTTTCAGAATTTTCTCTTTATCCTTATATTTTGCCAGTTTCAGTATGATATGTCATGCTGAAGTTTACATCAAGTTTCATCTGAGGGGAGTTCTCTATGTCTCTTGGATTTCAATGTCTATTTCCTTCCCCAGATTGGGGAAGTCTCAGCTAACATTTGATCAAGTACACCTTCAGGACCTTTTTCTCTTTCTTCTTTTTCAGGAATTCCTATGATACAGATAATGTTTTGTTTGACTGTATCACTCATTTATCTAATTCTCCTTTTAGGTTCCTGGATCAATTTATCTCTCTTTTTCTCGGCTTCCTCTTTTTCTATAACTGTGTCTTCTAATTCACTTATTCTCCTCTCTACCTCTTCAATTCGTGCAGTGGCAGCCTCCATTTTATTATGCACCTCATTTATGGCATTTTTGAACTCATCACAGCTATTTTTAAGGTCCCTAGTCTTTGTATCAATAACTCCTCTGATGTCTTCCATGCTTTTTTCAAGCTCAGTGATTAATTTTATGACAATTGTTCCAAATTTTTGTTCTGTTATATCTGTTGCTTATATCTGTTTTGAGCAATTCTGTAGCTGTGACTTCTTTCTGAAATTTCCTTAGAGGAGAGTTCTTCCGTTTCATCATTTTGGCTAGCTTTCTATATCTTGTCAGTTTTAAAAGCCTGTTATGCACTCTGCACCTGTGTGTATTGCTATATATTAAAGGAAGCTCATTGTCTGTCCAGGATCTGTCCATTCAGGAAGTGTTCTTTTAATAATGTCTCTTGGTTTCTCTTGTTGTGCCTTTGAGTGAAATATTGTGTGAGTCCTAGCTAAGAGAGACCTATTCAGCCACATTCTCTCAGATGCTCAGAGACTTTAAAATTTATTAAATTAATGACTCCATACACAGGACTTTATAACTTCTCTTTCAGAAAGAAGTCATTGAAAAATATTTAAGCAGTGATTAAAAATATATATAGCACATGTTTTCCAGAGGAAAGAAACAACTGTCCCTCATTCTAGAAATTATAATAGCTACTCCAAAACAGAATCACCTACTTCTACTATTTATTTATTTATAAATATAATTTATTGTCATATTACTTCTACT
Source organism: Helogale parvula (assembly GCA_004023845.1). Classification (NCBI taxonomy): domain Eukaryota; kingdom Metazoa; phylum Chordata; class Mammalia; order Carnivora; family Herpestidae; genus Helogale; species Helogale parvula. The sequence continues at coordinate 142,181 of PJEM01004398.1, read as the reverse complement.
TTATTTTTTAATAAAAATGGGCTAATCAGGCTTTGTTCAAGGATATGTATTAATTATTAGATTCATACTTTATAGGGCTAAGAAGGAAAAAAAATTCATGGGAAGGTCAGTTGGCCGGCCAGTTGAGATTCTCAAGGAGTGTATTTAGAAATGCACCAATCAACAAGCTCCATTTCCATGACCAAAACAGTACTTCCCAAACATTTTACACCTCTTGCCTAAGCAGGAGCTCCTCCCTCTCATGAAAAATGTATTTTTTTGGTAACTATCTCTTTTACATACTGTGGGATTTGATGTCCTTAGAACCTGAAAAGATCCTGATGACACAGTCACGTATCTGTTTGGTTTTCACTCCATAGACAATAGGGTTCATAGTGGGAGGCAAGAGCAGATAAATATTGGCCACAATGATGTGGCAAGATGGAGGGATTGTGTGGCCCCCAAAGCGGTGGGAAAAGAAAGAGAAGAAGGCTGGACTGTAGGAGAAGACAATGGCACAAATGTGGGCAGTGCAGGTGCTGAAGGCCTTCTGCCGAGCATCTGCCGAGGAGAGGCTGACCACTGCCCGGAGGATCATGGTGTAGGAGATTGTGATGCACAGAATGTCAAAGCCCCCGATCAGGAGGGCAACCATCAAACCATAGATGACATTGGCCTTGATATTTCCACAGGATAACTTGGCTATAGACATATGGTCACAGTAGGTGTGAGGAATTACATTCCCTCTACAGTAGGGTAGGCGCTTCGTAAGGAAAGTGAAGGGAATGATGAGCAACACCCCTCTGAGGAAGGTGGAGAGCCCAGCCTTTGCAATGACAGGATTGGTGAGGATAGTTGAGTAGCGCAGTGGGTAACAGATGGCCACGTAGCGGTCCAGGGCCATAAGCATGAGTACCCCAGACTCCATCCCTGTGAAGGTGTGGACAAAGAACATTTGGACCAAACATCCATCAAAGCTGATTTCCTTGAAATGGAACCAGAATATGCTTAGAGCTTTAGGGATCGTACTAGAGCATATGAAAAGGTCAGTTAGGGAAAGCATGGCTAAAAAGTAATACATGGGCCTGTGCAGGGAGTCTTCATAGCGGATGAGGTAGAGGAGCCCACAATTTCCTACCATTGCCACAACATACATGGAGCAGAATGGGAAGGAAATCCACAGGTGCATGTCTTCCAGTCCTGGGATCCCATTAAGAATGAATGAGGCTGGAATCAGGTCTGTTTGGTTTAACATTAGCATCAGCAACCTAGGATGATCATTAATCATCTTATAGGATTTGTGGGTCCTCCTATATAGAGACAAGAGAAGAAAACATCTTGGGCATAGTCACTGTCTTAATTTCTTTTGCCCTTTTCCCCCAAGATACATTTTAATGGTCAAACAACCATTTTTTCTGACTTCCATGGAATATGAATATAAATATTATTTAAACCAAATAGATATTTGTGCATTTTTTATTTATTCATCTTTGTAGACAACAAATATTTTTATTGCATAATAGTTGCCTAGTTCTTTAATAGATAAATGCCATCCATTTATAAAGGACAAAGTTTGGTTATTATTTTTCCTGAAGCTATATATGTTTAAATACATTATTTAAATATTGATAATTGTACGTATACTCCAGAAAAATAAACATGAAAAACCATTGGGCTTTAAATAAGTCATATTTTGAGAAAAAAATATATAGTGATGACTTTTCTGTGTGGGCATTAGGAAGTTGGAGATGGGGCTAGAAATAGGGGCCAATCATGACACACTTTATCAATTTCTGAACAGGAGGATTCTCCTAAGGAAATAGCCCGAGGGTCACCCTGTTTCTCAGATAGGTATTGAAAAGTAAAGGTGCCAGAAAGCTTTAAAAATTATTGAAATAGATTTTAATTACTATTATTTGAAAAATACAAAAGGAACATCTAAGAATAAGAGTGGAATGTAAATGCATAAATCACTGTAAAAATGTTAACTAAACAACGTTTCCATTATAAAACAGAAGACAAAAGATTCCTAAATAAAATCAATAAATTGTTAATGTGACATAAGACAGATAAAATATATTGATTTCGACTATTAGGATAAACTATTTAAACTGCCCTATATAAGTGGACATAAATTTGTTAATTTTATAAAAAATACAGAGGGCCATATGATAAAGAAAACCAAATAACAAAGTAAGAAAATATACAATCATCAGAGAAATACACACAAAATTTGGAGTAAACATATTAATTTCAGATGAAGTAGAAATTAAAGCAAGAAAATTTGGGTGAGATTTTTTTTTTTTGAGAAATCCTGGGTAGTTCTAATCATAGGATGACTTTGGTTTTTTTTGTGTTTATTTATAGTTTATTGTCAAGGTAGTTTCCAAGTAACACCCAGTGCTCTTCCCCACAAGTGCCCTCTTCCATGACCATCACCCTCCCTCCCCTTCCCCCTTCCCCCTTCAGCCCTCAGTTTGTTTTCAGTATTCAAGAGTCTTTCATGATTTGCCTCCCTCCCCCCTTCCCCTTCCCATGGTCCTCTGTTAGGTTTCTCCTGTTAGATCTATGAGTGAAAACATACGGTATCTGTTCTGCTCCGCCTGACTTAGTTCACTTAGCATGACACCATAGGATGACTTTAATGTGGATTAAATTAAAGTTGGTTAAGCATGATACTTCTACTCCATCTTTGATAAAATCCATAACTTAAATCATGAAATGCACAGAAATCCTCTTATGTAACTTATTAGTATATATTTGGTATTAATATGAAAACTTTTCAGATTAACTCTTAAATCTGATTAAAGCTCCAGTTTTTGAATTAATGCTAATGATTTGGTTTAAAGCTAATATTTTTGCTTTGTTATTAATCTCCACTTAGGCACACAGTCAAAATATGGTGGTCTTGATTACATAAAGACTAGGATATCTAGGGCCTCTAGGATAAAAACTGCAACCCTGAGTTGACCTGTGTTTTAAATACATTTAGAAAATTGTTTACAAATGGGTTAACAACATTCAAAGAACTGTTATATATCATTTACCAAAATATAAATGAAAAATATATGTAGCACAGTTAAATATGTTACAATACTGAGAACATAACCCTTGGAGGGCATGTTTTAAAATAGCTTCTAGCACTTTTGTACTATTATTCTCTCTTTAAAAATGCATTTAGTCTGTAAAATAATAGCTCTTACTATTATGGTCATCTGTCTGCCTCAGTTTGTATCTCCCTGTATCTTTAAATACTTACCCACTTTTGCAGTTTCTTCTTTAATGTAAGCCAATTGACAATTCTGGACAATGCTTAATTCTAGGTCTTAATATTTCCCCTATAGTTTACTATAAAGTAATCTTCTGTATTTTTTCCCATAAAGATAACTTTAATCATTTAGGAATGGCTTTATTCTTACAGTAAGTTTTAGGTTCTGTACAGTTTCAATTCGTTTGCCAAATGCCTTGTTAGTGATATAAGTTTAAACCAAAGCAACCCAGTATCAATCACAAAGTTAATCTGTTGCTTTAAAACAAATTTAGTTTCCAATAGTCTAATTTAATATCTCTTTCCAGAGATAGTTACTGATATTTAGCTATGGATGTTTAGGGAATGTTTCTATATTGCTACCCCTTTCTCACCTTTTATAAAGTACAACTTTATCTACCACTCATTGTCAATCCTCATTTCCAAACTTTATAGGCAGTGATTCCCCGCCCTCCTCCTTTTGGTGCTGATCTCAGCCTATGGATAACCAAGATTGTGGCTGAACTGGCCCTTGGGATTCTTCTAATAACCACAAGATGCCCTCAGCAAAAACCATTAGAAAACTTTGAAAGACACAAGGTTTATTACTTACAAGTCCTAGAAATCATGGCAAGCCTGGGGCCACACAGAGAAGTCAGGGCAGGGGTGGGAAAAGGGGTGGAGCCCTGAGTTCTGCTTTTATTGGAGTTGAGGGTGATGCCTAGGGTATCACAGGCTCAGTATCCATGAATTTAAAACCAAGGAATTGCGGGATTATGCAGTCAGGTGGCTGGTGACATGTTTATCTGAGATAAAATTTTGCAAGTGGGTGCCTCTTTGAAATGTATGCCTTGATATCAAAATTTAAATCAGGCACTTGCATTACAAAAAAGAAAAGCCAATTGTCAGGGCTCACACTACATTCTCCATTAAACCATTCTCAATTCTTAGGACAATAGGTTTCTCTTGGTAAATAAAATACAAAATATATATTGGCCTAAAATATATTTTGGCATAAGCAAGAATTTCCAGAGTCTGACTCAGGTAAAATCCGACACTCATAAGGAAAAAAGGAAAGGCAAGAGAAATTTGAACATAACTCTCATGACCTTATATTTCCCATCATTCCTTGACCTGGCAGGTGTTCATTCTTGGCTTCCATCACTCCTAAAGCATGTATTCCAGTATGGTTGAAAGAGTTGCTTATATAGATGCATAGGCATTATGAACATCTAAATGGATTTTTAAGCCAAATGCATCATTGTTTTATGCCAACTTCTGACTTGAACCAAGGTCAATAGAATACAACATTTATATCTGTGAGGAGGAAAAAAGCATTTAGTATCAATCTTAAATCCTATTCCTCTTAACATCTATGTTTAAAATGAAAATCATCCCGTCACTAACCCCTATCTTGTTATAGTTAAATACCTTAGATTTTAGAAGGAAAGACAAGGAGATAAAATATATCTGGTTCAATTTTCCAGGAATTTGGTTGTCTAAACATCACCGTCTGGGCAAGTTTTTAACTCTGGATTTTCTTGATATGAAGACTAGTGACAAGAGCTTGAAGAAAAATGAATGTTATAAACACCAAATACCTCAAGGGAACATTTCAAAACATCAGAGACACAAGGCTGGAATTAGAATCAACCAATCTCCAGGGGTTCCAAATGGTTTTAGTTATTGACAAATAACTAAGCATGTGTATGTGTGCGTGTGTGAATACATGTGCACATGTATATGTTTATATCTGAATCTGTGTGTACATGAAAATAGATAGCTGTATAAAGATCAGAAATGAGAGATTAAAAATTTTTTTTATTTCTTTTATTTATTTTTGAGAGACAGAGAGAGACAGTACGAGCAGGGGAGGGTCAGAGAGAGAGGGAGACACAGAATCCGAAGCAGCTTCCAGGCTCTGAGCTGTCAGCACAGAGCCCAACTCAGGGCTCGAACCCACGAACCCTGAGATCATGACCTGAGCCAAAGCCGGCTGCTTAACTGACTGAGCCACCCAGGCACCCCAGAAAAGAGATATTTTAATAGAACTTAATGATTTCACTACTGCAGGAATTTGGCTCTTTTACCTAAAAAGTTTTGCAAAGACCCCAAGGAATCAAGCTGAATATATTTAAATTATGTGAATGATTTAACTTAAAATTTTTAAATTTTTAAAAAAATTACCTTTTAAAGTGTATGTGAAAGTAACACTTAACTAGTATTTAGATCTTTTTTTTTTAAATTCAGTGTTTATTTAATTTTAAGAGACACAGAGCATAAGCAGGGAGGGGCAGAGAGAGAGGCAGACACAGAATCCAAAGCAGGCTCCAAACTCTGAGCTCTCAACACAGCACTCGATGCAGGGCTATAACCCATAAACCATGGATCATGACCTGATGCTTAACTGACTGAGATCCCCTGGTGCCCCTAAATTTTTAAATTTATTAATATGAGTATATGCCCAGCTAGTGCCTTAATAGATATGGGATGATATTGTTTCTTTACACATATATTGCTATTTTTATAATTAAGAGTGTATGAGTAGCATATTAAATGTTCTTTTAAAGGAAGGTTTCTAAGACTGTAAAATGTTTATTAAATAGATGAATAGAATTTAGTTAATTATTTTCGTATCATTTTATATCCATGGGTTTTTATTTAATAAAAGTGCTACAATATATAAAATGTTCATGAATAAAATGGTCTTATTATTTATTTAAAACATATTTCTAATAATATATGAGTTTCCATTCTATCATGCCAAGAACAAATTTATCCTTTGAATGTCTATACTAATTTTATTGAAGAAATTGATATGTTAATGACATTTGAATTTACAGGTCCTAAATAGCTAAAGATATTGATGTTTACTTTTCTATTTCTACACTTACTGTTTTTGAATTTTTAAAATTTGTCAAAAATGTTTTATTTATTTTTGAGAAAGAGTGCAACCATAGGGAAGGGCTGAGATAGAGGGGGACAAAGTATCCATGCAAAGTGGGGTCTGCACTGACAGCAGTGAGCTCAATGCGTGGCTCAAACTCATTAACCATGAGATCATTACCTCAACAGAAGTCAAATGCTCAGCCGACTGAGCCACCCAGCTGCCTCTCAGTTTTGATTTTTTAAATTATCTCTTCCTTATAGACCTTTCTTTTTGACCTAATATAATTTCTTTGAGAACAAGAAGGAAAACATTGTTGACAATGAAGAAGAACTAGGATTGTGTGATATTGCAGAGGTCACAGCACAGAGATTCTGAAGAAGTAGATGTGGCCAGTAACACAACTTGTTGTAAGGAGGTCCATTAGAAAAGAGTACTGGTGGCTTTGGTGGCAGATGCTTCACTGGCAACTTTAACTTGTGGTTGAAATCCGATTATACTGTAGGAAGGAATAGGAGTCAAGAAAGCAGAAATAATTGGTTCCAAAAAATATTTTCCAGACACTTGTGTAAAAAAGGTCACTAAGGTCTAGGGAAATTTTGCTATTGGGTCATAGACCAATAAATTTGGACAGGTTGTGAAAACAAGAAATAGAAATGAGCTCCAAAGAGCATATTTTGAGAAACTTGCTTGGCCGGAAAAAGGAATTAGTAATAAATACATACAGTAATAAAGGAGGAAACAATGGCTATAGAGGGCAAAAGTTCATGTGAGATTTGGATTTGAGGTAGTTTACTTATAATAGCTTCAGTTTTTTCTTTATGGAATAGAAATTAATGAGGAGCGCCTGGGTAACTCAGCTGGTTCAAAGTCCCACTTTGTCTCAGGTCATGATCTTGTGGTTCATGAGTTCAAGCACCATGTCAGGCTCTGAGCTGTCAGCACAGAGCCTGGAGCCTGCTTCAGCTTCTGTCTCCCTCTCTCTCTTGGCCTTGCCCACTCACACACCCTCTCTCTCAGAAAGTAAATAAACATAAAAAAAAAAAAGAAATTAATGGAATGTGGCAACCATGAGGAGCAGGAGCTATATAAGAAAACTGAGTATGATTAACACTAATTATTTCAAGCCATGCAGCAGGCAAAAACAGAGCCATGTAACAATGAGATTCTACTTAAAATGCAAAACTGTGAGTACACAGTGCTTGCAGTCTGCATGTCTATATACTTTCTTCAGAACTGCTCCACATTCTGAGCATAAAAGCATAAAAGACAGAGTACAGAATTGTCCCAGAGTTGGGGTTTAGGTTGGTGTGCAGGCACAATTGTAAATGTGAAGCAAAACATTGAAACTCAGCTGGCATTTGGACTTATATAGAGTTCTTTAAAATCTGTTAACTATATCTCAATTTGAGGATTAGAATGATAGAATAATTAAAATTATCACCACTCATGTACTTACGATCCTCCTCTAGAAAAATGTAATGATTTCTTTTCCTTTGAAAAATAGACAGTTTTTAGCATATTTTATTGAAGCCTAATATTTACAAACTATTTATCCCCACCTATGTGAAGTATCACCATCAAAACAGTCATATCCTGAAGAAGGGAAGCTTTGGAAGCCTGGTCCTTAGTGTTCAGCCTCAGGACTGATAATCTCCAAAGGCTGAAGGGTCTATGAATTTCCAGCAGAGTTTTGGGTCTCCTCTACCTAACACTGTGGGATGGCTTTCATTTCCTTCTAAATAAATGGATGTATTAATGGCTCAGACTTCCTAATCTGATTGATTTGTATATGTGACTATCCTTTGTACGTTTAAAGATAGAAGTCAATAACCTCTGGGAAGTCCTTGTAGGTTGTGTAAGAATATTTGGACATTGATTTTCAGGGAATAATTTCCAGGTCAACTGGAACTAAGATCGCTTCCTAGAGGGTGAAGACAAGAATATATCTGTGGGATGGATATTTTGAGTTTAGGAATGAGGGTCTATTCCTGACTTATCCTTTACCCTCATCCATAAAAGTCTTACTGTTCTGTACTAGAGTATTCTAGGTGTCAAGCCATTGCTCTTCCTACCAATATTGCAGGTATTGGTGAGTCACTTTCTTCTTCTTGGCTTCAATTTCTGATGGAGAAAATATAAGATTTGTGCAAAAGCATGTAAGTCCCTGGCAGGTCTAATTTCTTTAACTGTGGCTGTGTATTCTATTTTCTAATCCTTGCAGATGGTAACACAGCAGCTATAACCTGAAGTATGAGGTTAGAAATCCCTGCCCAATGTATTAGGAGAGGGCCAGAAAGAAAGGGAAGTTCCTGTATCTAGGCAGAGGCTCTTCTAACCTTGGTTGGAAGAATCTCCCCAGATTATACTTTCCTGGATGGAAGTTTGGGATACTGGCCAAGTGACCTCCTCTGTGATTTATTATTCTTTGAAATGGTATAAAATGTACTGTGGAGGAAATCAGTGCCCTATGATAACCTCTTACCAGTCTCAAATACTGAGGATTGTTTAATCTTGAAAATCTTCTTTTCTTTTAGACTAAGTCCCTTCTATACTACTGGATCACTCAGATACCTTGACCCCAGTTCCCTGCCCCCTTTGAAACACTCTGACAACCTTTTCCCGAATTTCTTTGGTCTTAACTCCATATACTATAGGGTTAAGGGCGGGTGGGAAGAGTAGATAGACATTGGCCAAAAGAATGTGAATATGGAGTGGAACATGGTGGCCAAAGCGATGGGTAAAAAAGGAGAAGAGGGCTGGTGTATAAGAGATTAAGATGACACAGACATGGGAACCACAAGTCCCCAGGGCCTTGGACCGAGCTTCCTGAGATGAGAGACGAAGGACAGCTTGTGCAATAAAGATATAGGAGAGACCAATGCAAAGCAAGTCAACCCCAATGACCAACAGTGCTGCTGTCAGCCCATACACACGGTTAGGCCTGGTGTCTCCACACGCTAGCTTCACAACAGCCATATGCTCACAGTATGTGTGTGGGATCACATGGCTTTGGCAGAAGCTCAAACGCTTAATGAGGAAGGGGCATGGGAGCATGAGCATGGAGCCCCGCACCATAGCTACCACTCCAATGCGGGCAATGATGGTGTCAGTGAGAATAGTGGCATAGCGGAGTGGGTGACAAATGGCCACATAGCGATCAAAGGCCATGGCCAGAAGCACGGTAGACTCCATCATGCAGAAGGCATGAATGAAGAACATCTGTGCCAGGCAGGCAGAGGCTGAGATGTGTCCAGCCCCACACCAGAGAATGGCCAGTAGCTTGGGAACTGTGGAGAAGGAAGCAGCCAAGTCAATGGTTGAGAGCATGCACAAGAACAGGTACACAGGCTTGTGCAGGGCTGGCTCGGTGGCAACAACAACCAAGATGGTGATGTTGCCCGCAATTGTGGCTGTGCTCAGGCAGCACACAGGGAGTGAGAGCCACAGGTGGAACTGTTCCAGACCTGGGATGCCCAAGAGGAAGAAAACAGAAGGGTCCAGGTTAGTGTGATTTGGAGACTCCATCATCCGGACAAAAGCTCTGGGCATCTTCTCTGGTCAGAAACCCCACACAGTATCACATTGCCTGAAGAGACAACAGAGAACAGAGATATGAATGAGTTTTGAGTGACACCAACTATATGTTAGGCAAACATTATCATCTATAAATGGGGATAATAAGAGTAATAGCCCCTAGAGTTCTTAAAAGAATTGTATTGGTTAATATTTGTACAGAACTTTGAATAGCATTTGATACATAATAATTGTTAAATAAAATAAATGAATATGAAAGAAGACTTCAAACAAGCATTTAAATAAATCAGAATTGTCTTCTCACTGTTGTCAGGGCATCTGGATGGTTCAATAAGTTAAGTGTCCGACTCTAGACATGAGTTTGAGCCCCACGTCGGGCTTTATGCTGGCAGTGTGGATCGTACTTGGGACTCTCTCTCTCTCTCCCTCTCTCTCTCTCTCTCTGTATCTCTCTGCCCCTCCACACACAGCCTCTTTCTAAGTAAATAAATTAACTTAAAAATACTATTGTTGATAAACAAAGGTATGGACCTCATTCATTTTTCTCAAGAATATAACATACACATACTCACTCACACTCTTTTCTGAAGTATGCAAAAAGATATGGTGAGACTGTCAGTCCAAAACACAACTGCCAACACAGTTAACTGGATGAATTTTGGAATTTTTATTGTTTTCAACTTAGAAGGGATTCTGGTCTGGGACCTAGTTCTTGGTAATTATTTCCATCTTAATATTATTATAGTTGTTCCCACTCTTTTCATTAACCAAGGGAGATTTTCACATACTCCTGATCAACCTGCATTTGCAATTCTGTAAGATGCTCCATCCACCTTCACGTGTCTAATTTCCATTTCAACCAAGATGTTCAAGCTAACACTTTTTGGACTTCATCTTCCTGAAACAGAAACTTCCAACCTTTTAGAGTCCATTCCACTCTTGGGTTAATCCTTCATTCACATTCTACCTGTGGTTCTTGGTGATTTCAAGGAAAAGATGTAGTCAAATTTTCAATTTCAGTCTTCCACAATATCAAGAAGTGATTTTATAAGACTGCTTTGACTCATGCTTAATGATGACTTAGCTCTTACTGAGAAAAAAATCCTACACTACTCTCCTTTTTCCCACTTTTCCCACACCTCCTTTCCCTAAGAGGACATAGCCTACTGTGGGGAGTATTTAACCTCAGAAGAACTATTCAGAACATGTGAAATCATGATGGTAATAGGACCAAAACAAAAGTCTTGTCGTTAAGATAAAAGCTGAGAAATGACTTTAACTGGAAGTTTTCAAAATGAGAATAAGAACTTTACTGCCCAGTAATTTGTGTATTCAACTACAAATATTTAATGTGAACCTCTCTTTATCTCTATTCTAGAGACTGGATAATCAGTTATTGGAATAATCAGTATAAAAAAGCCACTGATTCTGGGAAATTTGTGGAGTTAGAAAATAGTATCAAAGAGGAATCACCTCTTTGTTACAACTCTTTTTTGTTCCCGGTGTGTATCTGTCAGATGAGAACAGAAAAACCTCTCCCATTCCTTAATGGACCACATGCTTCTCCATCTTCTGCACAGAAGATCCTTCACTACCATTTACGTGTGTTTAAGAGACCAATAAAAAAATTAGAAGATAGCCCGAACATGTTGGTAAACAAAATGAACTGTTTCCATAAACAAGAACTAATAAGGAGGGGAAGTTGGTGACAAATTCCATGCTAATCACAGCTCAGGGCCAATAAACCACATGACCTCTAAAGAAGAGAGATAGATGTGGCTTGTACCAGCAGGTGCATATAAAGAGTCTTGTTGGTCACAAAGCTCTGTGAGCTTATGCTTCAGAGGGCAGATACAGCAGAGATCTAATTTTCTAATCAATTTGACCAAGGGTCTTATTTTCCCTAAGGGAAAACACATCAAGGTGAAAGTATGGACTTGTGTAAAAATATGACAATTATTGATGTTGATTTGAGCTCTTAAGATCTCCACCTAATATTTAGGCAAGAGTACACAGTCAGAGCTCATGCTTGCCTTGACATGTTCTTTGAAGAGGTAGGATATTTTGGAAGCATAGGACCTTGGACTTTTTAAAGCAGAAAGGTGTGGTGGTAGAAAAAATGTGGACATTGGGATTCATGAAACTGGGAAGAAATCTTTGTATTTACCTCTTATTTCCAGGGCTTCTTTGGAAGTCAATTTTCTTCTAAGATCCTATAGGTTTCTAATTTGCTTTTTGATAATAGTTTGTAAGATTACTGAAAAATGTATAAAGTATGTAGTACAGTTTGTAGCCCATAGAAGGTATCATTAAATATCACTACTATTATTATTGCCTTTATTTTAATACAAAAGTGACCTTATATCCAATACAGAATTCTCACACAGTTTCCTAACCCATCAAGTCTAGTGTTAGCTTGGATGTTTATGTAATGAGAACTGTTTAATTGTAGAGCAAGTTTGCTGATAAAATAAATGTTCTTTATAATTTTTATCTATATGCCTTCTGAGGTCACATGGAAATCATAAGCAGATTGGAAAATAGCTTCCCTGGTTCCTCTCAGCTAAACTGGATGTACCCAGCCCTGGTTTTGATAACACAGATTTACTTGATGAGCTAAAGTGGATCTCTGCCCAGATAACTGTCCCAATAAAAATAAAGAAGCTGGAGTCAGATGCAGAAGCAACAAAGCCTTGCTCACTACACCACCCATCCACTTAGTTTATGCCAGATATTCCTACAGTTTCGATTGTCTCACAAATTCACTCACCCATAGCCAGGGTTGATGGTTCTTCAATGAGCTTCCTTTCTGTGTTTTAGGTCTCAGATCCTATGCTTTATGACTTTTCTCTTATAGAAGCTGGACTGGGCACAAATTGCCACATATCACTTGACTAGACTGGCTCCTAAATGACTGATGTATGTGAACATCACCAGCCCCTTCATAGGACAGTGCACTCTTAGCAACTCATCCAAGTTCATCATTGCCCCATATAACTCACAGGAATGAGCCTGTAAACTCACAGCATCTCTTGTATAAAATATTTTTTGATGGTGATAACTGTGTGTGATCATTCTCACACTTCAGTGTGAACCTGTCCCTCTGACTCAATCTCTAATCCGATTCTTACTGTGACATTAAAACCAATGCCTTCAGGGGGAAGACTAGAGATGGAGAAGACTGTTCATGCCTGAAACCGCACCACAGACAAAGGCTGTGTCTGCACAAGGGCACAGCGAGGTGTGGGCTACTTCTGCCCATTGTGAGAACATTGGGCCATGAAAAAGCTCAAGGTAATTGTTTTAGAACCCTAGATCACGAACAACAATTTTAAGGTAATCATTAAGGTCCTGCTGATTACCCTGCCCAATTTCTTACTGTGGATACAGTGTCTATCTATTTCATACACATTTCCTTCATATTCTTAGTGGGTAATTATTTCCTGTTAGTAATTTCAGGAATATCATAGTAAGTGTCTTGAACTTTCTTCATAATGCCTCTCATTTCCCTGGTCTGGCTATTGTATTACTTGCTTCTTCCTTTGCTGTCAGCTCCCCACTCTGTTTCTCTTCCCAGTTATTTGGCCTAATGCCAAACTAAAACTTCTGTTGTAGGAATCCCATTAACTGAATCTCTAAATCAGACTACACAGGGGTGTTATTCAGCAAAATCTTTTTTCTGGTCTCTAACTATTCTCCCTGCTTTGAAGTAAAGTTCCCATCACCAGTTGTACAGATAGACTTCTCTTAAGGGCTAAGAAACCTCTTTTCCAGACTCTTTCCCTAGCCCAGACTCACATGACTCCAGGAGAGCTGAAATGAGAAGGTATGGTGGTTTGGAAGCATCCTCAGAAGATTTAAAGAGAATTACTTGTGTCCTGCCCTCAACTATCTGAACGCTGGGCTGAGAGGCTGTTATAATGATGAAACCTATCCTAAAGCATCCCCAAAGATTTAGGCAGGTTACACTGGATTTATGCCTGGAGCCATCAAGGGAGTTTCTATGTTCCCTAGGAAATTGAGTATCTACACTTTTGTCTTTCAGTTGACCAGATGAGAAGTGAAGGCAGAAGTTTTTGTTAAAGAGGCAGAGAAAGAGTATTTGTAGTTTCCTCTCTTGGGATTCTTTCTCTGTTTTTGTTTTGTTTTGTGTTTGATTCAGCACATCTTCATGTTGGCACTATTTATCTAAGGGCACCTAACATTTTAGAGGCACTGAGGCTACAGGGACTGTGGTATCTGATCTGGATCCTTCTCTGTTTCCAATGCAGCTCCATTCCTCCAGGATCCCAGGGCGTGCTTTCCTTCCTGTTCCCCTCAGCGATTATCCCTGGCCTGTTCTCTATGTTTACTCCTCCTTGGGACTCCATTATCAGAAGAAGTTTATTGTGTATATCCCAGAGTAGCCATTGTTACATAGCTGCATAGTGACTGGCTTTGTGAGATGTCTTGTCATTTTTTTTTTATTGTCTCTGCAAGATGTAGAGAGCTGATAATGGAACTCAATAGGAAATTACAATCATATGTAGAAGATGTGAATTGCTAAAGGCAGTTTTTTACCGTATGAAGTAGTTATATTGAGAAAACTTATACATTAAACATTCTCAAACCTATATTTCCTGGTGTCCTTTGCTGACAAACTACATTCATTGTGTTTATCTCAGTAAAGTACGTTGTCAGAGAGCTTCTTTGCATCAAATCTATAATCCAATTTTCTCTGGTTCTAATTCACTCTTGGCCAGGACTTCTATACACAATGAGTTTATTTGGTATAACTTCACCACTCATCCTTTACTCCATCATGCCTCACAAAATTCTTTTAGATCATAAGCAAGTGTCTTAAACTCCTCTATCCAGAAAACCAGCCCCAGCCATCATCAAGAACCCAAATTATGCAGGGAGACTTCCAAAAATTTGTCTTTGCAAACTTAAGGTCTCTGTCCACAATTTACTGCAGGACTTGGCCTCCTCCTCATTTTTCTAAATACTCCTCTGGTTATTATCTCCTATTGATCCAACCTTCTAAGATTCTCTAAGCCAGAAGTATTTGAACCTCAGTGTGCTTCAAAATTACTTGTAGTTCTTATTAAAACACAAGTTGCTAGGGGTACCTGGGTGGCTCATTCAGTTAAGCATCTGACTTTGGCTCAGGTCATGATCTCACAGCTCCTGAGTTTGAGCCCTGCACTGGGCTCTATACTGACAGCCCAAAGTCTGCTTGAGGTTTGTTTCCCCCTCTCTCTCTGCCTCTCCCTGGCTTATGCTCTGTCTCTCAACAAACAAACAAACAAACAAGAACAACAAAAAACACAAGTTGCTAGTCCACATTCCCCAGTATTTTCTGATCCAGTTACTTTGGAGCACAGTGCCCAAATTTGCCTTCCCAACTAATGTGGCTTCCCAACTAATGCTGATGCAGCTGGCTAAGAGATCCCATTTTAAGAATCACTGCTTTCAGAAAAAGAATATTTAAAAGTAAAAAAAAAAAAAATCCCAGTTGGGTTTTTCTCCCTAAGTGGCTATGTGGTCTGCACTCCTGATTAGTTCCATCAGACAATATAGCTACCACAAACACCTTTAAATAAGTCACCTGAAACACCTAAAGCAGAGCAGGTTTGCAGCAATTTTCCCTTTACAGAAGCCTTTCCTGAAACATCTTATTTGCCTACAACTAAAAGTGCCTATTTTACTAATAGAAGTAAAAGGAAAATAATAAAGGAAGTAATAAACATTTGTAATGACTTTATTCATTTGGTCAAACAAGTGAGCAAGTTCTGAGGAAAGTCCTATGTGGTGCATTCTGTAGAGCCTTTGATAGACCTGTGGTATATCAACTTGGGCACGCTAAACGACATTCCCCAGAATTCCCAGTCCAGCATGTTTCTAGATGGGGTGGACCACTAGACACAGTCTCTAGTAAGGGTAAGAAGATGGAAGGGAAGCGGCAGCCATGGTGCATACATACACCTCCCAGTTATTCAAACACTGATACGGGTGCTACTGCCAAGGGGTTTCACAGATGGACTCACTCCCACATCCCGATAAAGTTGACTCTAAGTTAGGAAAATTATCCTGAGTGGGCTTTTCTTAATCACTTGGCCTTAAAGGAGT
This sequence comes from Helogale parvula, assembly GCA_004023845.1. NCBI lineage: Eukaryota > Metazoa > Chordata > Mammalia > Carnivora > Herpestidae > Helogale > Helogale parvula. The sequence goes on along the minus strand of PJEM01004398.1, from coordinate 126,420 downwards.
ATTAAAGGGGGCTTAGGCTTTTCTACAGGGAAGAGAGACTTGTACCTTGGAAAAATAGTTTCAGTCCATGCCTGACCATAGGCCTTTTGGATTTCAAACTGCTGGGCCTGGCCAACCACTGTATAAGCCATTCTTCTGAAAAGAACTATATCTGTGTCTACATCTATATCTATTTGTATCTATATCTGTGTCTATATTTATAATCTTACTATGTTTTTCTGATTGAAACTAGACTGATACAGAAACCAAAGTATATTTCATTGTATTATTAATGTATGTCTTCCAGGAAGTTGTGTTTGGGAAAAGGAAAAGGACAAATTAAATACGTGATTAAAGAGAACATCACACCATGATTTAGGATGAAAGACTTGATACCTTAAAGATGTTTAATCTCCTCAAATAAATCTATAAATTAGATGTAAGCCCAATTAAACTTACAAAAGGAATTCTGTAGGGCTTGTCAAGCATTGACATTTATATTAAAAGATAAAAATGTAATAGCCAAGTTTGCAATAGCAAGGTGAGAAGACTTGTCCTTGTAGATATTAAGACTTATTAAATAACAATTATAAAATAATGAAAAGCCCAGAAACAGACCCACACATTTTTAAAACATTTATTCCATTAATAATCAGAAAGGATAGGATGTACTAATCAGTAGTTGAAGTTGGCTATTAATATATTTTAAAACACGTAAATGAATATGATCATTTTATGACCCATAGACAACAAAAATTCTAAATAGATTAAGTTCTTGAAATATTGCCTGCTTATATCTGGATGACCCTGGGCATTAAGAAAAGTAAGACAAAAATGTATATATCATAAATGACACTGAAGGAGAGGAAGAAATTCTTGTGTCTTTCAAGATTGTTCTAGCTGGACTAAGAAACAAGTTGACATGGGACAGGTTAATAGGAGAAATCAAACTTCATTTTGTGTGTATGGGAAATAAAAAGACATGAAATACCAAAGACAGTGAGGCAAAATAGGTATATATGTCATTCTGAACTAAGGAAAAGAAGATAGTGGTCTGGGACTTAAAAGAGAAAGAATGCAATTCACAGGAAGATGAAAAGAGTAAATGTTTGGTAAACAAAGGTTTGCTAGGCCAGTCAGAAATAACAGGACATAGAGAAGACTGTGATCAAATAGGGCTGGCTTGATCCCCCTCAATCCCCATCAACCACACCTATTTCATATTATAATGTAATTATAATCCACAGTGATAACTCTCCCTGGAACAGGTCCTCTACCTAAATTCTTTTAGGCAGTTGAGGGGAAAGTCAAGGTTTCTTCTTGAGTTTGCCAGACTTTTATCATTTTCAGTTCAGCATAATCTGCACGCTGATGTGGTACCTCTCTAGGGCAGCCTGCTTTGGCTCCTAAAAAGCAATTGAGACACTTCTCCTTTTCATAATTTATATCAGCACAATATGGAATAATAGCATTCAATAGGTTAGGTGAAAAGTTCTGAAACAGATAAAAGTAAAAATATATTTATTAACATAAAATAAAAATAACTCTAGGGAAGCCTGAGTGACTCAGTCAATTGAGCATGAGGCAGGCTGAGCTGTCAGCACAGAGCCTGATGTGGGCTAGAATCCACGAACCATGAGATCATGACCTGAGCTGAAGTTGGATTCCTACCTGAGCCACCCAGGTGCCCCTAAGTTTTATTTTTAAAAAATAATTCTTCGCAATAGTTTTGAGTTAAAATTGGGAGAATGTCAAACTTAATTTTTTCTATTATCGTTTCTTTTATAAAGTGAAGGAAACCCAGAGTTCAGGCAAAAAGACATCTTAACAGTTTTATTATGCCTGAATTTGGGAAAGGCAAAATCATAAAGAGATGTCAGAGGAGACAAAGTAATAATATGAGTCAAAAACATCCAAAGGTAAGAAATAATCTTAGCCAATATCTATATTCAGTATACTAGGAAAAATAGTAACACCATTTACCATCTGTGACCCATGGATCTATTTTTTAAAATGCTTCTAAGTAAATTACTTCTTGAACAAAAAGTAAAAGAATGGCAAGGATCTTTATTAGAACTTTAAATAATGAGAAAGTAGCAAACTAGATTTCATATGTTCATAGTTTTGATGATACATGTACTGGATAAGGGCATCATCTTCTGAATGTAACTATCAGTTGTCACGTTTGAACCTGGAACATGTTCATCATATAAATGCTAATTCTAGGTTTCAAATACATCTCTAATAGGTTCTACCTTGTCATTACTTTCTGGTTCTTGTATCTTCAAATGACATACTCGAAGAATTAATTGAAAACTAACAGCAAATGATTTTGTTGACAAGAGAATGGCTGTCTTCTTAGCTCCAAGATTGAAAGAAATTTTTATTTTTAGACTTGTAACTACCTGTTAGAATGATCAAATAATGTTTTATTCTGTGTCTTCTATTTCTTTCCATAACTTTTGTGTACACATCTGCTTTCTCATTTGCCTATTTAAAGAAAGAGCTTATTGAGATATCATTCACATACCATCAGAGTCACTCAAAGTGTACAATTCAGTGTTTTACAGTATATTCATAGGTTTGTGTGACCATCATCGATCTAATTATAGACCATTTTAATTCCCCCTAGAAGAAGCTTCATATCCATTGGTAGTTAAATCTGACCTCCAGCCTCCAGCCCCTTCACCAGCCCTACACAGCTGTTCTCTCCTATGGGTTTGTGGTTTCTGGGTATTTTATGTAAATGGAGTCCTAATGTATGTGGTCCTTTGTGACTGGCCTTCACTTAGCATAATGTTTTCAAGATTCATCTATATTGTAGTATATTACTATTTCATCCTTTTTTTTAAGGATATATTTTTTTAAAAGTTTATTTATTTATTTTGAGAGAGAGGGAGACAAGAAAATCCCAAACAGCAGGGCCCTCCCACCCCCATGTGGGTCTCAGTGAGGGGCTCAATGGGGGGCTTGAACCCAGGAACTGTGAGATCATCACTTGTGCTGAAAAAAAAGAGTCACTTTTAAATAAGCAAATGACAAAAGCAGATGTGAAATTATTTCTTACTTTTGGCTGTTTTTGACTTCTATTCATACTTGTCTCCTCTGACATCTCTTTATGATTTTTCCTTTCCCAAATATAGGCATAATAAAATTGTTAGGATGTCTTTTTGCCTGAACTCTGGGTTTCCCTTAATATAAACCAATTAGTGCAAGAGCTTCTATAGATTTAAAAAAATCCTTATCATCTGATTCATTTGTCTTCTTAGGGTGCTTGAAAGAACAATTTTGTTTATATCAAAATTTCCCTAATTGGCCACTTGTAATTCCAAATGGACTTTGGTGATTTTGTCATTGAGGAAGGTATGTGCAAAAATGAGAAAACAGAGGTCAGAGTTCCGCCAAGAGGTAGGCCAAATGTTTTTCCAGATAAATTATAAGACAACAAAGCTGACTTAGATTAAAAGGGAAAGTATTCCTTGTGTGAATCTCTGTGGTCATTTATCAATAGTCTCCTGGCAGGTGAAATATTAAGAGAATATCTTTCCAAAACCAATTTTTCTCATGCAGACAAGACTAAAGAACATTCTTAAATGGCCTTAATTAAAAAGGTTAAATTTTTTAAAGTTTGCCTAAATGCTGCCAGGTTAAGACCTTGTGAAGTCATCAGTCCTTGGAAGGGAAGTTTGGAGAACAGATTTAATAAGTCTTTTTTTCAATGTTTATTTATTTTTGAGAGACAGAGAGAGACAAAGGGTGAATGAGGAGGGGCAAAGAGAGGAAAACACAGAATATGAAGCAGGCTCCAGGCTCTGAGCTGTCAGGCCAGAGCGCCATGTGGATTTTGAACCCAGGAACTGGGAGATTGTGACCTGGGCTGATCCTGATGCTTAACTGACTGAGCCACCCAGGTGCCCCAGATTTATTGGGTCTTTAACTGTCTTTTGTGAACTCCTTTTATGGACATGCGGCAGTACTATGGACAAAGACAGGCAACTGGCAAGATGGCTAATGGTAAATCGAAGATTTGTCAGACTTTCAGCAAGGAAAATAATTAAATAATCAGATAGCCAAAGAGTTCCAGGGGAATTTCTTCCAAGGACACACTCAGGAACCTGACACTGAAGAACTCAATGGAAAAATTGGAATTCAATTTCAGTACAAGGTTGACTCTGAGCAAGTGAAAGTTAAAGGTGCTTCAGACATGTACAGTACTGTCCAGTAGAGGGTCCACACCTTGATAGCGAGCATCTCAGTGGACCTACACCTATTAAGGTCTACAATATAAAGACCAGCAGGAATAAACTCTCATTCAAACCAAGTTAGGTTTATTAAGGTGCTGTAGCAAGAGAGAACGCACACTAAGGGAACAGTAGAGCTTCTCGAATGGGAAGAATTAGAAGGGCTTGTGGTAGCTGGAGTTAGTCTTGGGTCATCATTCCAGGGACACGTTGTTGAAATAGTCAGTGGTCTTTAGAGTATTATAGGTAAGTGATGAATCACTAAGTTTTACACCTGAAACTAATATGCTGTGTGTTAACTAACTGGAATTTAAATAAAAACTTGGAGGGAAAAAAAACAATCAGGGATATTTAAAACATATGAACCCAGGTATGGTTAATTTTATACTTTATTTGAGGTCTTATTCTAGAATGTGTAGGTCTGTATGAATTTTGATGGTTTATTTTGCATGTTAAGGTGTGGTACACTTTCTCTTTTGAGAATCACATATATACGTTTTGCAAGTTGGATTTTGTTTCAGTTCTCAATACTCCAAGAAAATATCCTCCAACATTTAAAAAGACAACATTTCTGGGATGCCTGGCGGTTCCGTCAGTTAAGCTTCTGACTCTTGGTTTGGGCTCAGTTCTTGATCTCACAGTTCGTGAGTTTGAGCCCTGCACTGGGGCTTCATGCTGACATTGTGGTACCTGCTTGGGATTCTCTCTCCTTCTCTCCATGCCCTCCTCCACTCACTCTCTCTCTCAAAATAAATGAATAAAAACTTAAAGTATGTTAAAAAGACATTTCTAAACTAATGCATTAACTGCATAAGTTAGCGTCTTTAGCATATTTTGTTGGGTATTATTTTAGTCTTCTCTTGGTTTTTTAGTTTTATCTTAATAATGCATCAGGTCATGGAATTATGAACATTTGTTGGTAATCTTTGAGGATATCTCCTTTGGTTTCATTACATGCACATCTCCCTTTATAGATTTCATTTTTCTTAACTGAGATTGGTTTTGGTATTAAAGCTGGTTCATATTGCTTTCAGGGTTTTTTCCTATGATCATTACAAAAGTTGCCAGGTATTAAATCTAGATTAAAAGCATGTGAAATTGGGTGGGCTTATGTACTTTATCTACTTGATCTCTGGCCTCAATTAATGGAAAATGAGAGAAGGACTGATATTTAATGGTGGCTATGTTTAAAGGGGTTTATAATGCTGGCAGAATTTTCGTGTCTGCTGTTTTACCCATTTTTGTATGGTTTAAAAGATCCTTTCATCACTTAAATATTGAAATCAGCTTAATCTCTTTATTTAATAAATTTTTTTAATGTTTATTTATTTTTGAGAGAGAGAGAGAAAGAGAGAGGAGAGACCGTGTGCGAGTAGGGGAGGAGTAAATAGAGAGGGAAGCACAGAATCCAAAGCAGGCTCCAGGCTCTGAGTTGTCAGTGCAGAGCCCAGTGTGGGGCTAGAACCCATGAATCACGAGATTATGACTTAAGCTGAAGTCTGGTGCCTAAATGACTGAGCCACCTGGGTTCCCTCCGCCTAATTTCTTTCATAAATCTTGGGGAAAACTACAGAATGTTATTATCCTCCTTTACAACTTATCGTGTATTGCATCCTTTCCTGTTCAGCATTAAAAGGAAATAAAAAGTTAATATCACTAAAAATAGTTTCTTGAAAGTATAGTGTGATATTTTGCATTACACTGTAGCCTGTCAAGTTAGATGTTCTCACGCAATTTTTACTTCAACCGATTATTTTGGCATATTCAATAGCTCAGTCCCTTTGTACCATTCCTTTTCTAGCACCTTCTTTCACCTCTCAACCTGAATTCTGAATGAGTTCAATATATGTGCCTTTTTTTTCTTAAGGCCAGTGAATGTTGCACAAGAAAACCCTATACCCACAATCTCTCATTTATATTTTTTGGTAAACTCTTTTATCTTATTCACCATACCCATTATTTTATCTTCTGGCTGCTTCTAAGATTTTCACTTGGTCTTCTGTTTTCAACAGTTTGAAAATTATTTGCCTAAGTGGTTTTTGAGGTTCTTTTTTTTTTAATCCTGTTTAGTGTTTTCTGATCTTCTTGAATCTTCAATTTGATGTCATAATTAATTTTGGAAAATTCTTGGCCTTTTTGTCTTCCAATTTTTTCCAGTTTTTAAAAATCTTTCTATAATTCTGGGTGTGTTAGACCACTGCTGTTGTCCTGCAGCTCTTTTCTGTCTGTTTCTTTTCCAATGTTTACTTATTTATTTTGAAAGCACACTTGAACAGGGGGAAGGGCTGAGAGAGAGGAGAGAGAGAACCCCAAGCAGGCTCTGCTCTGACAGTGGATGCAGGGCTCCATCCCCTGAACTGTGAGATCATGAGCTGAGCCAAAATCCAGAATGGGATGCTTAACCTACTGAGCTGCCCAGGTGCCCCTATTTGTTTGTTTTTACATTTTTATCTCTTTGTGTTTCTGTTTGGTTATTTTCAACAGACTTATATTCAAGTTCACTAAATTTTTCCTTGGCTGTGTCAAATCTACTGATAAGCTGGTAGGCCATTCTTCATTTCTATTACTGAATCTTTAGTTTCTAGTATTTTCATTCAATTATTTTTATTATAGCTTCCATCTCTCTGCTGAAATTATCTATCTGATCTTGCATGTTGTCCATCTCTTCTGTTGGAGACATTAACATATTAACCATACTTACTTTTAGTTCCCTATCAGTTCCATCATATGTGTCATATCTGACTGTTGTTTTGATGATTACTTTGTCTCTTAGGAAGGTATTGTTGTTTTTTCCTGGACATTTTGTATTCTTTGTCATTTTTTTAAAATTGAAAGACAGACATCTTCTGTAGGATTAGACACTGAGATAAAAGTCTGTGTGCCTGGAAATAGGCACGCCTGTCCTACCGGGCCTTTCCTGTAGGGTTCGTGGTTGGGCTGCGTTTGAGACTACTGTCAGGGAGCAGGCTTGTGGTCTTTGGTCTACTTAACTCTTTCCTTGGTCCTGTACCAGAGCAGAGCTAGACCTAACCTCAGAAGCCACAAGGTGATAGAACATCTCAGGAGAGATTCTCCTTGTCTCTTGGTCTTTTGGACAAGACACTATTCAACCCACAGAATAAAGAAGTTTTAACCTCTAGTATATTTTTTGTGTCATAAATTCTCTTGCATAATATCTTCATTGGGGTGTACATTTGCTCCTTTTCTCCCCCAATTTTCTCTGCAGAGAATGAGGATCTGTAAAATGAGGGAGAGCGAGGGGAGGCCACTGAGTGCTTCCCAGCTGCAGCTAGTTTTCTCCTAAAATACCTCAAATTAGTATGCTATTATGAGGATTGATTTCTCTTCTAGGACCACCCAATCTAATCTACATTAGAAGTGTCTAATCTTCCTACTGGCATTTGCCCCTTTCTTTTTCTGGTTTGCATTTAAAAGGTCCCTCACCTGAGCTCCTGGGTGGCTTAGTTTGTTAAGCTTCAGACTTCAGACTTCAGCTGGGTCATGATCTCACAGTTCTTGGGGTTGTGCTCCATGCCTGGCTGTGTGCTCCATGTCCTGTCTTTGGATACTGTATCTCCCTCTCTCTCTGACACTCCCCTGCTCTCTCTTTCAAAAATAAATTTAAAAAATACATTAAAAAATTAAAAGGTCCCTCACCTTACCTGTACATAGCTCTGCTTAAGCTGCCTGACTAACTGAAGCTAGGATGTAAGTGTTTCTCCTTAATGCTCAAGTTTATTCTCTGATGATGAAATGGGGGAATGTATAGCCTTATTTTATGCCATCACACTGGTCTGAAGTCTGTTCATTTTACAAACGTGTAAGCAAGCAAGACCACAGGTATTGGCTTGAGATAGCTTAAGGAGAAGGGAGTTATTGGAAGACTGTTAGGAACTTAATAGGGTTTGGGAGCTGGGAGATTCAGCCTTGGAAATGGGCAAGAATCAAGGGGCTGGGAGGGCATTAGGAACCCTGACACTTATCCTAAAGTAGGAGAGTGAGGAGGGCATGCCATCCCCGCAGTGCACATCTTCCACAGTTTTCTGTTGTGTCTGACACTGGCTCAACAGTCTGAGCCCAAGAAAGAGCATCTGACAACTCAGCTTGACTCACATACCTGGCCCCTGGTCCTGTGAGTTAAAAAGGGCAAGCATCTGTTTCCTTCAGCTTCAGTAATGGAATGTGGTCACTGGGAATTACTTCCCCACCAAGATCACACACAGTCTGATGTGTGCATTTCAAAAGGAAACTTGGATGCTCTCAGGGCTGTCAAGACAAAAGAATTGCCAATCAGAACTGTGTTTTCAAATGGACCAGTTGAAATGTAGGAGAAAGGGATTGAGAGGTGAGGAAGAGAGGAAATAGGGAAGAGAGTAAAACAATGGGAGTAGTTAAAAGAGCAGGAAACATTCACTCAAGAAAAAAATTTTTAATAGGTACATCAACATACAATCTTTGTGTGTGTGTGTAACATGATCTTTAAAGCTCTCTGAAAGTTCAGAGTGTGGAAAGCACATCTTGTTGATGTAGAAATGTAGTCACCCTCTTTCACCACCAGGGGGTGCTTTCTGTATAAATAGTATGCTGTGGATTCTGGGGGTATTCCCAAACACCCACTGTTTACAAAGTGCTTTTATGTAACAATCATTCAAGAAATACTCAGCTGCTATTGGAGATGAGAAATGTGAGCTCAGAGGAGAGACACCTACCAAACTGTCCAGATTGGGAGGCCAAGGTTTCCTAATAACAGCCCTGGCTTGTGCACAAGGAACTGATAGAAATTCAAAGGGGAATTCAACTTATGATAGAACCACAAAAAAGGTAGAGAGGCTTGAGAAGGCACAGTGCCTTCTAGGAATCACAAGTGGTGGGATGGGAATGGAGAGAGGGAGCGTATTATAGGTGGAGGAAACAGAATAAACAAAGGTGTCCAAAATGTGTGCATAAGTTGAGATTCAACTATGGTTATTTGTATAGCTTGTTATCTGACTCATCTCTATTCTTCATCCCATGACCTGAACTTGAACAAGTGAGCTACGTGTTTAGAATAATTACTCTGAATCTGTCCCCTGGAATTTCCACTGCTTTCCTTAGTCAATTCTTGTTTTCCAGTTTCCTCATATCTCCTTCCTTTCTTTTTCTGTGGTAGAGCTGTATTAGAAGAAACTTATTGCAAAACAAATAGTTTTTTTTCTTTTTTTAATTTTTCAAAAAATGTTATTAATAGTTTATTGTCAAATTGGTTTCCATATAACACCCAGTGCTCTTCCCCACAAATATCTTCCTTCATTACTACCACCTCCCTTCCCCCTCCCACTCCCCATTCAACTCTCAGTTCGTTTTCAGTATTCAGTAGTCTCAGGTTTTGTGTCCCTCTCTCTCCCCAACTCTCTTTCCCTCTTCCCCTCCCCATGGTCCTCCATTAGGTTTCTCCTGTTAGACCTATGAGTGCAAACATATGGTATCTGTCCTTCTCCGCCTGACTTATTTTGCTTAGCATGACACCCTTGGGGTCCATCCACTTTCCTACAAATGGCCATATTTCATTCTTTCTCATTGCCATGTAGTACTTCATTGTGTATATATACCACATCTTCTTGATCCATTCACCAGGTGATGGACATTTAGGCTCTTTCCATGTTTTGGCTACTGTTGACATTGCTGCTATGAACATTGGGGTACATGTGCTCCTATGCATCAGCACTTCTGTATCCTTTGGGTAAATCCTTAGCAGTGCTATTGCTGGGTCATAGGGGAGTTCTATTGATATATTCCTGTGATTCATTGCTTACATACAACACCCAGTGCTCATTCCAAGTGCCTTCCTCAACGCTCATCACCCAGAACTGGAACTGTAGAAGAAAACATAAGGGAAAAGCTTTATGACATTGGAATTGCCCATAAGTTCTTATATATGACACTAAAAGCACAAATAACAAAAACAAAATTAGACAAATGAGGTTACATCAAACTTAAAACTTCTGCACAACAAAGGAAACAGCCAACAATGTGAGAAGCCAACCTACAGAATAGGAGAAAATATTTGCAAACTACATTTGACAAGTGTTTAATATTCCAAAATATATGAAACACTTCTACAACTCAATAACAAAATACAATTAAATTTTAAGCAGGCGAAAGAACTGAAGAGACATTTTTTCTAAAGAATACATATAAATGGCTAACAGGTATATTGTAATACATCACTAATCATCAGAGAAATGCAAATCAAAGCCATAATTAGATATCACCTCATACCTGTTAGGTTGGATATTAGCCACAAAAAAAAAAAAAAAGAAAAGAAAAAAGATAATAAGAGTTGGTGACAATGGAACCACTATGGAAAACAGTATGGTGCTTCCTCAGAAAATTAAAAAGAAAATTCAAGGGCACCTGTGCGGCTCATTGTGTTAAGTGTCTAATTTTGGCTCAGGTCATGATCTCACAGTTTGTAGTTCAATCGCTGTGTCGAGCTCTGTGCTGACAGCTCAGAGCCTGGAGTCTGCTTCACATTCTGTGTCTCCCTCTCTCTCTGCTCCTCTCCTACTTGTGCTCTATATCTCAAAAATGAATAGATATTAAAAAAAAAAAAGAATTATCATAGGATCCAGCCATGCTGCTTCTGAGTGTATATTCAAAAGAATTGAAATCAGAGTCTTGAAGGATATCTGAACTCCTGTGTTCACTGCAGCATTATTCACGATAGATAAGATATGGAAGCAACCTACAGGCCCATCAGTGGGTGAATGGATAAAGAAAATATGGTATATACATACCATGGAATATTATGCAGCCTGAAAAATGAAGGAAATCCTGCCATATGCAGCAACATGGATGGATCTGGAGGACAATATGCAAAGTGAAATAAACCTTGTTGTTACAGAAGGGCAAATACTGCATGATTCCACTTGCATGAGGTATATCAATAGTCAAATTTACAGAAACAGAGAAGAGAATGGCGACTTCCACAATCTGAGGTGAAGGAGACAAGGAATTCCTGTTCAATGAGTATAAAGTGTCAGTTATGTAAGATGAATAAGTTTTAGAGATCTTCTGTACAACATCGTGCCTATGGTTACAAATATTTTGTTGAGAGGCCAGATCTCATGTTAAGTGTTCTTACAACAGTAAAAATCACAACAACAACAAAATCTCATAACGGTAGTACCATATGGGGTTGAAAGGGAAGGGAAAGAGTGGGACAAAGTGTCCCAGAATGGGACAATATTTGCAACCTGTGGTACTGAGAAAGCTTAAATTTGGAATATTTAAAGAAACAAATAAGAAAGAGATGAGCAATCTAAGGTAAAATCTAGCAAAGTATGAGATGTTATTTTCTATAAGAATAGATAGAGATGATAAACAGATGTATAACAAAAGCAATCTCAGTGGTTACTAAGAGAACACATATTTTACAAATGATAAAACAAGGGTGCCCGGGTGGCTCAGTCAGTTAAGCGTCTGACTCTTGGTTTCATCTTAGGTCATAATCTTGGGGTGTGTGAGTTCAAGCCCCACATTGGGCTCCACACTGTCAGCCATTAGTGTGGAGCCTGCTTGGGGTTCTCGCTCCCCCCTCTCTGCCCCTCCTCCTCTCTCTCCCTCAAAATATATAAGTTAACTTAAATATTTTTTTTACCTGTCATGTGGGATAAAATCATAAAATTTGATAAAATTATATGCTTGAAAGATATAAAAAGACTACTCTTTTTAAAGCTTATTTATTTTTGATGGATAGAAAGAGAGACCACAGGGGAGGGGCAGAGAGAGAGACAGAGAGATAGAGAGAGATACAAAGAATCTGAAATAGGTTTAGGCCCTGAGCTGTCAGGGCAGAGCCTGATGGGGACCTCGAACCTAGGAGCCCCAATACCATGAACGAAGCCAAAGTCAGACACTCAACCAACTGAGCTCTCCAGGAGCCACTTAAAAGACTAGTCTTAATCAAGGCTGTCAACAAGGCTGTAAAATTTTGTAGGTCTTTTGGAAGTAATTTGGTGCACTTCATTAAAATAAGAAATCTAGGGCATCTCGGAGGCTCAATCAGTTAAGCATCAGACTCTTGATTTTGGCTTAGGTCATGATCTCACAGGTTCATGAGATTAAGCGCTACATCAGGCTCTGCACTGACACTGTGGAGTCTGCTTGGGATTCTCTCTCTCCAGTTTTCTTTCTGCTCCTCCCCCTGCTCATTCTCTCTCTCTCTGTCTCTCTCAAAATAAATAAACTTAAAAATTCTAGTTCTTGACATATCTATCAGAGAGACCCATGTGCATGAAGAGGCGTAAATTATTTTTGTTTACAAGAGGACAAAAGCAGAGTTCTTCATAATTATCATATCAATTCTCATAACTAATTAGAGAAATGGTCATGGTGCATAGCAGTCTCAACAGTTAAGAAAAAAGATATATTTTTGAGTTAAAATAAACAAAATGATCGATCCATTACAGTATTATATATGTTTTAAAAGCCTCCTAACACTATCCCTCAGAGAGCTACATTCATACGTAAGTGCCCAGAAGTCCTGGACAGATCTGCACTACTTGATTTGATTTAAGGAGTAATCATGCCTGGGGCGAGAGTACTGGTATTGAATTGAGGATAGGGTGCAGAGATGACTTTGGCCTTAACCCCAACACTCGATTGTTTTCTTGGGAAGATATATTCTCATAGCAAATGAGTAACTATACCTAATAAAATCATTGTCTCATCTCAGATTTTTCTTCTATATCCACTTTTACTCATCAACAGTGTTTTGGGTTTTGCTGAGGCTTTTGTTTGCATTATCCGGATTGGTTTCTCTGCTGCCAGTTCTTCTGCCTTCCAGTCCTCCCTCCGTATAGATTGCACAGTGTTATTTTTATAATTTGCAATCTGATAATGTGTCTGTGGTGTCTTTCTTTTAAACCATCTGACCTTCCAAGGCTTTAAAGTAAAGGCCACGCCTTTACCTGTCATAGAAGCCTCTGCACCATCTGGCCCCAACATCCTGTACTGCTCCACTCACTTCTGTTCTACTTCTACACACATCCTAGCCTGCCAGAACTACTGTGACTCCTCAGATATGTCGTTCATTTTCACACTTTCAAAAAAATACACTTTATAAGTGGAATGTCCTCCCTCATATATATCACGAGGTTCCCACTCAGACATCGTTCCTCTCTTCCCCGAAAATTGCAGACTGCCTTTTCTCAAACAGACTCTGGAATAGATTATTTACCCTCTCCTTTTTTAAAGTTTAATTTTATTATTTATTTTTGAGAAGGACAGAGGCAGTGTGAGCAAGGGAGGGGCAGAGAGAAAGGGAGAGAGAGAATGCCAAGCAGGTTCTGTGCTGACAGCCCAATGTGGGGCTCAAACCCCCAAATGTGAGATCATGACCTGAGCAGAAACCAAGGGTCAGATGCTTAATGGACTGAGTCACCCAAGAGCCCCTCTTTACCCTCTCCTATCACACTATATCCCATTCTCTAATATAATCCTGATCATTCTCAATTATTCATATTTCTTTCCATACTTTCCTCAATGAACTGTTGACTTCCTCAAGAGATGGTTCTTCATTTTATTCCTTGTTGTGAATCCAGCTCCTGGTTCATATTAAACTTCAAATAAATGTGCTTCATAAAACTTGTACACTTCTATTTTACACATTTGCAATTCCGTTTCTCTTAGTTTTTCTCCTGGATTTGATCCCTTTTTCTGAAATGCTCAGTTTTATTATTCCATAAATTGTCACCTTTCTCAAAATCTTCCCAGCCACGCTTCATGTGCACGTCATATAAGTTTCTCCAAAATGCTACTCTTTTCTTCAGTGGAGTCAACATGTTTCCAGTCCCCCACCATCTTGGAGTCTCTGCCTCTGCTGAAGTGCTTTCTAGATGGAGCTTCTTCTGAGTATCTGGGCTTGCAACCCCAAGAACAGAGGCTCCTAATGTCTCTTATACATTTGACAGAACATTCTAGCTCATTAGATATAGGTTAGGTTGTGGGTAGACAAGGTAGAAGGTAAAACAGAAAGAGATTTGGGATAGATGCATATTGAAAAAAGCCCATGAGCCTTTAAAAAATTTGTTTTAATTTTAACATGTTTTATTTTGAGGGGTGGGGAGGGACATCGAGAGAGAAGGAGAGAGAGAAACTCAAGCAGGTTCTGCGTTCAGCACGGATCCTCACATGGGGCTCAGTCTCACCAAATATGAGATCATGACCTGAGCCAAAACCAAGAATTGGGCACTTAATTGACTTAGCCACCTAGACGCCCCCTGTGAGGCTTGTGGGGATATTTAAATCTTTACATTCGACCTTTGTATTAGACAGGTTCACTCCTCCCCAGAATTTTACAAGTACTCTCATATGTACCCAACTAGCATATAAAAAGCACATTTGCTTTCTGCCATTGACACTATCCAAACCCAAAAAGATACATTTTGCAGTCAATACGTATTCCCACACATAATGTAGACATATATGCATGCAGTGACACACGTGCATGCACACACAGACACATACATATCCACCCTGATACACAGAAACACACACTCATGTAAAGAAGGTTTATATTCATGGCCAGAAATATTTCTGAAACATATGCATATCAAAGTAAAAGGTACTCAGGCAAAAATGTAACTTATACCTTCAAGGGTGCAGAAATATATAAATGCTGATCCCCTCAGATAGAAGCACTTCTGAATGCCTACTGAGATAAATGCATGGATAAATCAAAAGGCATGTGGAAGTCAAAGTGTGCATTGGTGGACATATGTTACCATATATATACTCATCTCCACAAATTGTGAATGGCGAACGTTTTTATTCAGTCTGTTGCCACCTCACACCATCACAGCCAGGCAAATGTAAGGATTCGGTCATTCTCCAAAACACATGTATGCAGCCAGTGAGTAGCTCTTATCTCCTTACACACACACATATTCATCAGATGTTCACAAACATCTCTTTAATATGCAGCCACATCTATACATCTATATGTATCAGAAATACAGGGGGTTGTAAACACACATTTTGAAACACATCTCACATTGCTCAATTACTTCAAATCTTTAGTATGTTGCTATCAAGATAAGGAAGCTCCTTTTTCCTCACACTGAAATCTTGTTCTCTGCAGATTTAACTCTATGATTCAAACCTAAAAGTGGGGAGATTGTCACCAAAACATGATGATGAATACCGAATGATGTTTTCTGGGACAGAACAAAAGTTTCATTCATTACCAGCCTAGTTCTCTTCCATCTGAAAGACAAATGCAACACTGGCTCCTTGGTTAGAGGGGAGATCTGATGCTGGTGTCATGGAGAGCTGTGAGCAGCACGTGGAGATGGCAGAGTGTTATGAGCAAACCTGCTCACAGTACATTTGTGTCCAGACCTAGTCCTGGCAATTAAAGCCCTCACCACACCTCTCCCTGCTGTTTGCCAGATCGGCATTGAAGAGTATGTGTCAGACGGGGTCTCTCTTGTGGGTGAATGCTGCAGCATTAGGATGGCTTTGAGAAGTGGCCAATGTGAGAAGAGATACAGCATCAGCATCACAGGAGTTGGGGCATAGGGATAACACGGAGTAGGATAAAATGGCTAAGAGAGTGGGTTTCTCTCCAAGACAATGATTGCCCCTTCATCTCCTGAGAGGCCCCCTTTTGTCTCCAGACCAACCCTGACTGGAAGAGCGACCTTCAGTGCCGAGCACCGAGCAATCCATTGGAAACAGGCAGTATGTCCCATGGATAACCATACAACAAAGTATGAGATCAAACCTGGCACATTACAAAACACAGATATGCTGAGAGACCTATGCATATAGGAAGCATAAGGAGAACAAGCACAGCAGGTGGGCTGGAGGAATACAACAATCTCAGAAAGAGAAAGGATTAGGTAAATGACAGGGCCCAAACTCAGAAAATAATCTCCCATGATCTTAGTCTCAAATCTGTGTGGATAGTTGGAAAGTAAGGCAATGATCAGTTCTGCTGCTCCCTACATTCTGATTATTTTTCATGCTGTGTCTTTACTGGGGAGAGTTAGCTTTTTCCTGAAGAGCCTTGGGACAAAGGACCCCAGCAGGTTATAATTGGGCAAGGTAAACACAAAGCCAGTACATATATGGGGAATAGAAGATACCACCACTGAATTCTCAAGGTTCCCCAAATTCCACCAACCAGAGGTTCTGGCCACCAATAAACTCAGCACTGCACTATGCAATTTGAAGACATCCCTCAGTGATAGGTTTGGTCAA
Organism: Helogale parvula; assembly: GCA_004023845.1. Taxonomy (NCBI): domain Eukaryota; kingdom Metazoa; phylum Chordata; class Mammalia; order Carnivora; family Herpestidae; genus Helogale; species Helogale parvula. The sequence continues at coordinate 109,954 of PJEM01004398.1, read as the reverse complement.
CAAAGTCTGTCATGCATTACTTTCTAGTTCTAAGTATGATGTTAAATATTCAGTCCCAATTCTTAATATTATATGCTAGGTCATATCCTTGGCTTTGCACCTACAGCTACCTCTACCTTCCCTGAATTTTCCATCTCAGGAAGCCACTTTTCCTTACTAGAACTCATGCTACCAGCTTCCACAGACCTTCTAATGTATTTCTCCCTCCAAATGAATCACTCCATCTTCTGCGACTCTATGCGCCCCTTTCGCATAAGTGAGTGCACTACTGGATCTCTTCCCGTACCTTCCTACTGTTCTGTGAGCTGTTTGAAAACAAGGACTATTCTGGATTTTTCACTCCTATAATCACCTATTTCCATTAGACATGAATAAGTTTGTTGAATTCCATGAGCTGTTTTAATGAGTCAGCTTAGACAAAACTGCCTCACTGCCCAAATTCTGAGCCCCTTGGCTCCCTCCTTCTACAAGGGACACTGTGCTTTTCTGATTTCTCCACCTGCTCTATCCCAACCTCCCAGCCCCAATCTACCTTCCAACTCTTCAAAACTTGAAGAAACTTTCTGAGAGTAGTCCCATTCTTTGCCCCATCTTCCAGGTTGAAAAACAGGTACTTTCACAGCTGTTTATCCCTCCTCTTTCCTTTATTTCTTGTTTTCTCTCCCCACTTATTTTATGACTCTCACCCCAAGTCTTTGTCCCTCCCCATACCTGCTTCTCCCTTTGTGCAGTTCACTCACCACACTTGGTTCTCTTAGCGACCCTCACGCTCTTTAGTGTTCTAGTGGACTGCCTCAGGTAGATTCTTTATGCAACCCTTGCTGTACCCCATCTGGGGGAGTGGGTGGGATGTGGGATACAGGAAAGGTGAGCACAGGTGTCCAGCCTCTTGTTGCCAGAACCCCATGGGGAGCCTTGATGAGAGTGCTGTGGTTAGTTAAGGGCTTGTTGTTCTGCCCAGAGGAGGCACCATAATGACCTTTATACTGAAGCCGGCATGGAAGAGCCACTGGATCTCCAGGATCCAGTCTTGTTCTCAGAGCCCATGAAGCACATTCCCCTCCACCCCATACTAATCCTGAGCTCATAGTCCCGACAGGTCCCTGTGTCCTGTCTCACCCTGGCCTATGTGCTCTTTGACCATTACCACCATCTCTCCCCAGCCTTTTTCTCAGAGAGCAGATAATGAGCCCCAGAGAGTGCCCCAGGCTTGGTCCTCAGGGACACCTTCTGGTTTTGTCGCCTGTCTCTGTTTTGACTAATTGTCTTTAGCTCAACTGAGTACCGCATGGTGCTAATGGCTCTAAGGTCACAGGTTCCATCTCTGTACAAATCACTTAGTCACTTGCTTTGCAACCTCAGGCTAAGGCCTGAATGAATTAAAAAATTTGCTGGGGTCATAAAATGGCGTCTTACCTTTGTTATGGTTTTGTCTCCATCCCTGGCCACATGCACACTGCTCTCCATGAAGTCAGCTCTCTCTAAAGTACAACAGCTAGTTCGACTGGGTCCCCTCACTCCTCTAGCCCAGTCATTTGGCTTACTGTCTGTCTCTCTCTTCCCTGTACTTTGCACTTTCTCATTCTCCCTGCCATTTCTTGTTCTGTTATAGATGCCCTGTTTTCTGATGGATCAGGTATCACCACACTCCCCACTCCCACACCAGGATGTAGTTTTTCCTTCACACCTTCAGAATCAGCCCAAATCTCCATAAACGTGCATTGTGTGCCATGCCGTCCACTGCTCCTCCCCTCCTGGAGAACTTTCAGGGTGCTTTTGTTCCTGTAATCCCCGCAGCAGACCTGGGTAACCAGACCCCAGCTCTGGGGTTTTACCGGGCTCATCCCTGTCAAGTCTACTCCCTTTCAGGAGATGGTACCTTAATCTCTCCACTTCCAGGGCACAGCTGCATGTCTCCTGGACTCAGGTTACCCTCCTGGCACTCCTTACAGTGATTCCAGCAGGTGTGATCTGTTGGACCTGGAAGCTACTCTCAAACTCTGCAACTAAAGTTTAACCCCATAGTGAATGGAGCTGAGGACATTGGCTAAATTAGTCTTAGCATCTCAAACACACACGACCCCATAAACAGGTGCTGTCTCAGGCTCCCTGATCAGTTTAGTGAGCCATTCTATATCCTTCCATCGCCTTGGGATCCAGAGCTGCCTCTCCTCGGATGTCTAAACCACAGGAAGGGCCCCATATCTATCTGCATTCTGCTTTCTGGATGTTCAGGATGGCCATTTAGTCACGTGATAAATGAATCTGGTGGGACAGAATTAAACCATTCTTGGGTTCCTCCTTTTCTCAGGTCAACATGTGTGTCATTCAATATGATGTTTTAGGAGTCCACCGCATGGTACTGTGGCTTTCAGATTTAGACCATCTAGGTAAAAACCGTGGCTTTACCATTTTCCAGCTATAAGGCTGTGGACAAGCTACTTCACATCTTTGAGTTTCAGTTTCCTCATCAGTTAAAAGAATTTGGATGAAATGTGAGTGAAGTATCCAGAACAAGGCCTCCCTTCCATTGCTAGAGTTTATAGGGGACAACCACAGGCTGCCCAAAATGGCATATTGATTATTTTGAATTGACACTTCTTGGGAAACAGCCAGTGCAAGGACACTCAGATGCTTTATTTTGTCATTCCTAAAAGCAGGAAATAAATCTCCCATATGAAAGTTACCTTCCCTGTGCTAAGAAGTAAAAAGACATCAAAATCACCAGAGATAGAAACGTTAAAGCTGAAAAAAATGCAGAAACAATACTTCCTACTCAATTTTTTTAAAATGTTTATTTTTGAGAGAGAGAGTGTGAAAGAGAGATAAAGAAAGCAGGGGAAGGAGAGAGAAGGAGACACAGAATCCGAAGCAGGCTCCAGACTCTGAGCTAGCTGTCAGCACAGAGCCCAATGCAGGGCTTTAAATTGCGAGGCTTTAACCATTGACCGTGAGATCATGCCCTGAGCCAAAATCAGGTGCTTAACTCACTGAGCCACCTGGGCACCCCAAAACTTGCTACTTTTTTACTAACTTACTACCTCAGTCCAAGTTTCACTTACTAATTAAAGCTCCCAAATGTGTTTTCTTTATCCTGACAAATTCTTACACATTTATTATCTGTTTGTCTGAAAATACTGTCTGCCTTGTTCATGTTTGGGTCTCAGTTTCATTCATAGACTTTTGTGTGCACGTACTGATACGAGTTTTCCCTCCTGCTAATCTGTTTCATGCAAATTTAATTCTTTGTCCAGTAAGAAGAACCCTGGACAAAGGAAAATTTCTTCCTCCCCTTCACAATCTATGTAGGTAACTAAGCTAGTATTAGCTAGTCTTCCCCAAAATATATGGAGTGTAATATTTCTGCCAAGAAGAGAACATGTCTCAAGGCCAAGAGAATGTCATAATCAAAAAGACAAATTGGACCCAGTCTGTAGGCTCTCTTCCCTATTGTTGGCTGTCAGCTAGGGGTCACTGCCAACTCCTAGAGGCAGCTCGTATCCTTGTATGTGGTCTCTTCTACCTTGACATGTTGAAGCCAACATATGTTCATGGCTCAAACTCTCAGCAAGTTAGAAATATAAAGGAAACTTCCATAATTTTATAAGGACATCTACAAAAATGCTTCCTACTAATACTATAATTAATGATGAAACACTTAATGCTTTCTCCCTAAGATTGGGAGAAAAGGCAAGAGTGTATGTTCTCACCATTCCTGAGTAGCATTGTACCAGAATTCTACTCACTACAATGAGAGGAAAATGTAGAAGGCATACAGATATAGATTGAAAAGGACAAAATACACAATTGTCCATTCACAGATAGCATATGGGTCTATATAAAAAACATGAGATATCTATGAAAAGTTCCTAGAAATTAAAGGTGAGTTTGGCAAGATCACAAAATTAGGGTAAATATTAAACAAAAATAGTGATATTTCTACATACTAGCAATGAATAATTAGAAACTGATTAAAATTTTTTAATATTTATTTTTTAGAGACAGGGAGAGACAGAGTATGAGTGTGAGAGGGAGAGAGAAAGAGGAAGATACAGAATCCAAAGCATGCTCCAGGCTCAGAGCTGTCAGCACAGAGCCCAATTCAGGGCTGGAACTCACGAACGGTGAGATCATGACATGAGCCAAAGTTGGACATTTCACCAACTGAGCCACCCAGTCACCCCAGAAATGGACTTTTTTAAAATACCATATATAATAGCACCAAATGCACACCAAGGTATGTAGCTAACAAAATTTTTGCAGGATTATTATATTGAAAAATATAGAACATTATTAAAAGAAATAAGAGATGACCTAAATAAATGGTGAAAATGAATTACAGGACTCAACATTTTTTAAGATGTCAATTCTGCCCAAACTATTATAAAGATTTAATACAATTCCAATCAAAATCCTGGCAATGTTTTTGGTAGAGATAGACAAGTCATATATACATATATATGACATATATTCTAAAATATATATAAAAAGTCAAAGAAACTAAATTAGATGAAGCAATTTTGGAAAAGAAGAGGAAGTTTGAAGACCTTAAAACCTGACTTCTAGAATTTCTATTGTTTCGGCAAAGGGATAGACATATAAATCAGTGAAATAGTATAGAGAATCTACAAATTGAACCTACAGAAATATGGTCAATTGATATTTGAAAAAAAATCATAAACATAAATGTAAATCATAATACTAATAAACTTCTAGAAGAGAAAATCTTTGAGACTTTTGTTATGCAAATAATTCTTAAATTAGATAACAAAAACACAACTCAAAGCATATATATTTGTACATATATATGTATATATTGTATATATACATTTGTACATATATATATAATGTATGTATTTCATCCAAAATATTTTATAAGAGGGGCACCTAAGTGGCTAAGTCAGTTAAGCACCTAACTCAATTTCAGTTCAGGTCATGATCTAAAGTTCATGGGTTCAAGACCCATATCTGCATTGTCAGTGCAGAGCCTGCTTGAGATTCTCTCTCTCTCTCTGCTCCTCCCCCACTCACTCTTATACTCTCTCTTTCTCAAAATAAATAAATAAGCTTTAAAAATATATTTTATAAGATTTTTAAAATAAAAATGCTCAATGTAAGACAGTGTTAAGAGAATGAAAAAGAAAAGGCAAAACACAGACTAGAAGAAAAAGTCAAAAATCAGATAAACAACAAAGGTTTTTAAATCAAAATACATATTAAAATAAGGCTGTAAATTCAACATGAAAAAAAAAGGTAACCCAATAGGAAATAATGGGCCAAAGATTTGAATAAACATTTTATCAGAGAAGACATATGTATGGCAATAAACACATAAAAAAATACCCAACATTATTAGTCATTAAGGCAATAAAAATTAAAACCACCATGATGAGATGTCACTATACACCTGTATAAATGACAAAAAGAAAATGGTAATTTAAGGTACTGCTTGGAACAAAAGCAGTAGGACTCTCATACACTGGTGATGAGAAGACAAAATGGCACAAACACTTTGAAAAATAATTTGGTAACATATGCCTGGGTAATCCACTTCTATGTATTGAAAGAGAAATGAAATGAAATGAAAACTTAGGCACATATAAAAACCTATGTGTAAATGCTTATAACAGCTTTACTTATAAACTTCCTTCAACCACCAAATGGATAAACAGAATATCAGCTATATCCTTACAATAAAATACTGTTTAGCAATAATGTGGATAAATCTCAAATGCATTATGTTAAATGGGAAAAGTCAGGTTTGAAAGATTATATACCATTTAATGAACTAAGGCCGTAGAGTCAGAAAACAGATTAGCAGTTGCCAAAGGCTTGTGGTGGGTGGAAGGGGTCAACTACAAGGCTAACATGACGAAATGTTTTGGGTTGATGGAACTCTTTCATATTTGGATGAAGGTGGTGGTTGGGTGACTCTATGGCAGAATTGCACAAAAAGAACTAAATTTCATTAAATATAAATTTTAAAATCATTTTAAAAATGTAAACTCTCATTAAGAGCATTTGGCAGTTTGAGTTTGTTAAAATTTACGTTTCAGGGCTCATTCATCTTTTCTTATGTCCTCCCCTCTCTCTTTCCCGTTTTTTCATTATATTACCGTCCTTTTGTTTCCTGCTTTTTTTCCTTTTTTCCTTTCTTCTGTTTTTCTACTCTTCCATTTTTTTTTATGCAACAAATATGTTTTGGTCATTTTGATCATACAATGTATAACCCTGGATCATTCTAGTAATTCAATGTTTTAAAATACTTCAGAAATGTAGTAAGAATGAGTCAGTAAGAAAAAATACATTTTGAAAAAAATATACACTTGCATGAATATGAAAAGTTGTCTTGATGTTATGAAAATTGCTTGAGGATAAATAAGATATATAGACTTACAGATTATTTGCAAATGCATCTTCAGCCTCTCATGATTATGATTTTTCTATAAGACTTTCATCAAAAATCAAATGTATGTGGGAATGAAATCACTTAACTACATGTAATAAGACATCTGTCCAGTTCAAATTTAGTTAGCACCAAATATTATTGAAGCAATTTTCTAAATAAATTGACAATAAAAGAAACTTCATTTCTTACTCACAGTTCAGAGAAAGAGGGAACAGGGAAAAACAAGAATAAGCAAAGCAATCTATTTTTGTGTGAATAAAAAAGTTAGAATGTTATTGAAGATGTCCATGTAGGAGAAATAGAGGGTGTGGAATTGTATAACGTTCAATATAAAAGTAAAGGAGCAACATTAGAAATATTAAAGAGGTAAAATGTCAGGAATTACTATATATTGTGTGACTTATATTTTTGTATTTACCTGACTAGATGGATTGACTATCAACTGAGATATAAAGACACAGCCAATTAAAGGATAGAGGGGAAAGCAGAAAGTTACATTTTAAAGTTATGGATTTGTTAATTTTGATGAATATGTGTGATGCACAGGTAAGGGTAATGGCCACCAGGCAGATACACAGAACTGTTTGAAAGTCAACGCAGGATGAGGATCAGAGATACAGATATGGAAGGAATCAACTTCTATGTAAAGTTGAGTGAGAAACACAAGAGTTACAGTAGGAAATGGAGTCGGAGAAACTGGGACTGGGTTAATATTGAACCTAAGAAGAGGCAGTTCATTTAAACTCTGAGAAGGAAAGGTTATGTGTGAATATATTTCAAGAAGTCGCTAAGACAGGGTGGGATATTGAAAACGATGGGAGCAAATTATGAATTCCTTTGAATAAGTAGGGAAAGGGTTGTGCTACAGAATGTGATAGGAGAATAACTGAGTGGGAGGGGGGTTGGAAACATGAATATTTGAAATTGCTTTTGATAGGAATGGGATTAGTATTCAATCAAAGAAAATTAATTAATGGAAGATGGATTCTCTAAATCTATAGGACCATACAATCTAATCTGTTGCACAATTGGTGTCCTCTATCCATTTTCAGCTTTGAAGATGTTTAAATTTGAAAAGATAGTGATATTTGTTTAGTTTTATATTTGTGCTGACGTATAGACAAAAAGTGAAAAGAAATGAGGATCCATGTGAGATGCAAATGATCAATCTGTACAAGTAAAAAACCCAGACAAACCAAAACTAACCCACATGCATGCACACACACATGCACACACACACACACACACACACACACACACACACACAAAACCAGTGAACCAACAAACAATAAAAAATGTTGGCTGAAGTTTACAAAAAATTAAAGTGATTCAGTTACTCAAAACCCTTATTTGTCAATATAGATGAAAAATTTGACTAAGAGTGTGACTTAGCTGTAAGATGTCACATTTATAATGAGCAGTAGAATATAGAGGTTAAATTATTGTAAGTAGAGCAATTCCACAGCTTAATTACTCTAAACAATTTAAAACAATGATTATATGATATAAAGATAAAATTTTTAGTTAAGAAATTGAACACTGTGAGATTCTATAATATTGTAGAGAATCTGAATTAATATTAAATTACTGTAGGACTATTGTGTAGATAAATGGTAATCAACTAAGAGCTTAGTCTATATGAGCTCATTCTATATGAGCATTTCTTCCTTATCTAGTCATGTTGACCTTCAAGATCCAGGAAATCTGGAACACACCTGGGGCAGTGAGGAACCCCTATTCTATTATTTCTATCATAGGTAATTTTTGCAATAAAAATTCTTGAAGTTACATTGACAATCTAGACTAGTTCCTAGTATGATCCTCATTTTTCTTTCAAAGCATGAGGATGATAATATCATATCAACTTCACAAGAGTCTTCACAAGACTCACAAAATCATAAGCATTATGGTAATGAAGGAGTAAAGCAAATGTTATAAATCATGTAATTTATGAAACTCAGAATTAATATTAGATATTTTTGTTATTAATGTTGTTGCTGATTTTATCAGTATGCAAGGGGCAGCTAGGAACGGTAGCATTATCTGAAGGTGGTAATTGGATATTATGGAATACTAATTGTTTCTTGATTGTTTGGTGCAGTTGATGACTCCCTGTAGGGTCTCTTGCTTTCCTTTTCTATAGGGCATGGCTAGACTTCTTAGGTGGATACTGAAAACTATAAAATGAGATGAAACAATAGGGAGGCATTTCAACTGTAGATTTTGTGGGAAAATAGAATGGGGAAATCTTGGAGTCACTTTTACTTGAGATATTTTTGTTACTTTTGGTATGTTTTGAGGCAAATAAAGGCAACTGTCATTCATTTTAGGGCACAGAAAGAAGCTAAGATGGTCCTGAGAGACCATGATTGAGCTCTAAGCAGCCTCCAAAACTAACCCCTTGCACACACATGCACATAAACGAATGTCTTTTTCCACTAGCCTCCTCAATACCCTCTCATACTCCAGACATGAATATCTAGGAGGTGATTATACAGCCCCAGGGAGACCTTCTCAAATCTCAGAAGCTCTGGGGAATAACCCTGCTGACTGATCTGTGAAACTCTCCACGGTGTGGTAGGAGGAGGACTTTTGGAGCAGTGTAAGAAATAAAAGTCCTCATGTGGGTAGGGGCAATGGTTTTGCCAGGCAAGCCTCAGGCTGCTTTCTTAATATCTCTCTTCCAGTTAGGGATATTCTCAGCAACGAGGTAAGTTTTAGAGCAAAACCAGAGGATAAAGTTGGCCTATCAACTAACTATTTTTGAGATACTATCACCGAAGTTTCTAATTATCTCCCAACCACTTCTTTCCTGTCCCATTATCTTTCCTTTGTTTTTTTGTTCTCCAACCCAAGCACTCCATGTCCTATGTTCTTGTCCTCTTTCTCATTCACATCATTAAGGGAAAGATGTGAAGACGACTTCTTTAACCTCACATTGAATCAGTCACCTTTTTCTGTGAGGTGGGTAAATATCTGATCCCATGGTCATAAAATGTAGGGAACCTCCTCCTTACTCACTCCCCATTCAATCTAGGCAGAAGATAAATGTCAACTATAGCATCCTGAATAACTGTTTCTGTATTGTTTAGACATTGGACTTTTAAAATTCCTTTCATTTAAAATGTTAGAATGATTGATGTTTGGGAATTTTCCCCTTGATAGGGCAGTTTGTGGCTCTACTATCAGGTGAGGTATGGTTACCATTAAACTCTTCCTCAGGAGGATTTTTCTTCCTATTTCCTCACGTTCTCTCTGCCCATCATGTACCCTGGTAATAATGAAGAGTAAACCTCTATTTTAAAGGCCAGTTCCAATCTTATTCTATCATCTATAAATATCCTAGATTGCCTAGAAACTTGGAAGCTTCCCTAGTACTTAGAACAGATGGAAGTGTGGTTTGTTTGTTTGTTTGTTTGCTTGTTTGCTACTACTCATGTAATAGTTAAATTTTGTAGTTTTATTTTTACCTTTACCTGCTCCTACAATCTAGGATCTATAATGAGGCCAGACAGCTTGTGGTAGCCTGGGGGCAGATGCAGAACACTTAGACAATCTGTTTTTCCATAAATGTCGTGGTATGGACAGCAGAGGGGCAGGGCTAGATAAAACATTCAAAGGAAGAATTTGGTATCTAAACCCTTAGTCATCAGGAGGTAGACTTGAACCCCTCTTGTTTTCTAGATGCTGGGCAATATAGATAAGGAATAAAATCTAAGGACCTCTATTAGGGAGTAAGCAGCTAGTCAAGAGATGCAGTTTTGACTTGGTCTTCTGTAATTTCACCCTTAAATTCCCATTGCATTTAGCTGTAATTTTCCCCAAGAAAGTTGTACATTTGTCCCACTATTGCCCACTTTGCTAATAATTAGGCATTTGACTCAGGGCAAGTTATTTTCTTTATCTGGGTGTCGGTTTCTTTATTAGTAAAATGCGAAATAGCTCAACCTTTACTTCTGCTGGTGTTTGGATCTCTGTTTTTCTCTTTTTATTCCTTTTCTCTTTTCTTCTTCCCTCCCACCACCTTATTTACCTTTTCACTCTCACTTTCTACCTCTTAAACTTTCCTCTCATTTCCACTTTTTAGTACCATCATTTGCAAAACATGAGCACTTTATTTCTCAAAATTCACTAAAACAGGCAAAAATTAAAGTAATGGTTTATTGGAAAAGAATGTATCTGGCAATCTAATAGGCCAGATATCTGAACCAATAGCTAGCTGTGTTTCATAAGAGTAATGGAAAGAAATGAATGTTTTATGGAAAGGGAGAAAAGGTCCTGCATAAGACTGGGGAAATATGAATCAGAAATCTTTCAAAGAGGATCTTTTGGGAGATGTCAAAAAAGGTAATGATATGGTTTTTGATTCACCATGAGCAGGGGTCAACCAGAGATATATATGTAGCTTGGAGGTGAGATATTCAATAATTGAAGAAAAGAGGGCAAATTACTCAAAAATTACAAGAGATACAAAGTAAACGCCATCCTTTGCTGATAGAAAACCTATCAGTTTTTACTTCCACTAACTGTAAAGAACTCTGACCCCTGGTCCTCCATTAGGTTTCTCCTGACCAGGGAGAGGGGAAGAGGGAATGAGAGTTGGGGAGAGAGAGGGACACAAAACCTGAGAGACTATTGAATACTGAAAAGGAACCCAAGGTTGAAGGGCGAGATGAAGGGGGAAAAGAGGTGGTGGTGATGGAGGAGGGCACTTGTGGGGAAGAGCACTGGGTGTTATATGGAAACCAATTTGACAATAAACTATTAAAAAAAAAAAACAAGAAAAGAACTCTGACCCCAAAATTCAAAACAAACAGAACAAAAAATGAGAGGGAAACGAATGAAAAACTCAGTGTTAACACAGAGAACCTATGAAAAAAGAAACGTTTTATTCCAAGTAATTATAATAAAAAGCACACATCTTGCTTTCTAATGCCTCTACATTTTACATTTTTAATACTTACACTGCCCCTATGGGGTAGGTAATGTGATTCTTACGTGTTACACATATAGGGCTATATGCTGAGGAGCAGGGGAACTGGAATCCAAATCCAAAATATGTCAGTCTAGAGTCCACGTTCTTGATACTGCATTGCCTCATAGTGAACTTGATCCCAATCAACTGATGAAGGCAACTGAGGAGTGTCTTAAGTGTGAGATCCTCTCAGAGAGTATGTTCTATATCTAGCTAACATTCATGTCTGACATCAAATATTCCATCAGAGGGTCCCATGGCATAAATATAGTTACTAATTCTGGCAACAAGGGTGTCGTCCAGATGTTTATTAAGGTCTCTATAAAGGCTCTTTCAATCAGAGTTTTACATGCCTTATGCTTGTTCACTGTGCCTTAGCAATGTCATTATCAGATGATCCTAATCCTGAAAAAAACTTCAAGTGAGCCCTGAGAGTCTCACTTCCTTTTAGACAAAGTGAGTTATGCTAAAAAAAAAAAAAAAAAAGAAGAAGAAGAAAGAAATGCTGTTGTTGCTTTCCTAAGTATAATTTTGTACCCATTCGACTGAGATTTTACTACATTGTAGATAATACACTTCATTTTCTGTAATTGTAAGTGGCTGCCTGAGGTTGAGAATGGGTGGGTTGAGAACGAATCTGAAGCCACATCCAAGTTCAGGGTAAATGAAGGAGAATTGTGCTCAAATAGAGGCATAGGTATGTACACTGGGAATTTCCATCCCTGTCCTAGCGACAAGGTCCGTGACCCTCATGAGAGGTCTCGGAATAAGGAGTATGATTTGTATGGATGGCATCCTTTATGGGGAATCAAATAATTTATATTTTATATTGATTCTGTCTTAGGGATTATTATGTCCTTAATCTTGCTCAACTGCTTGTAATATATTGGTTAGAAGGAGGGAGGAAAGGACAGGAGAGGGATAACATTTTATATAATGCACTGGCATTACAGTGTATGCTTCAAACTGAATGTGACTTATTCGTAATTGGGTGAATCTTTTTCTCCTGGGCCAGAAGATGCTTTCTCAACAGAATACATGGAGGAGTAGTAATTTCAGGGATTCAGTCCTCTCTTATACCCTCCCTACCAATGTGAAAATAAAATTGTTTCACTCTGAGGGAAGTCAGATTCTAATATATTATTAATCCCTGTCACTGTATTTTCAGGAGGCCACTCATCAAGATCCTGCAAGCTCCTTCCTCATGCCTGTGTCACACTGGCTTCATGGCAGATAATAATCACTCTCACTTCCAACACCCTTACTTCGTCTTAATGGGAATTCCAGGGCTTGAACAAAAGTATTACTGGATGGCATTCCCCCTGGGTGCTATATATGCCATTGCTCTCTTTGGCAACGGTGTTATCATTGCTGCCATCAAGTCTGAATCATCCCTGCATATCCCCATGTACTATTTTCTATGCATGCTGGCACTGGCAGACATGGGGCTTACTCTCTGTACTTTGCCCTCTATGCTAGGCATATTCTGGTTTAACTATAAGTCCATTGCCTTTGATTCCTGCCTTGTTCAGATGTACTTTATTCACACTTTCTCAGCCATTGAATCTGGTGTGCTGGTGGCCATGGCCTTTGATCGGGTTGTAGCCATCTGGAACCCCCTCAGGTATGGCACCATCATAACCAATGGCACGGTCTGCAGAACAGGGGCTGTCATCTTGACAAGGGCAGTCTGTGTGGTCTTCCCTGTGCCTTTCCTCATCAAGCGGCTTCCCTTCTACCACTCCAACGTCCTCTCCCACTCCTTCTGCCTTCACCAAGACGTCATGCGCCTTGCCTGTGCCAGTACCCGCATCAACAGTCTCTATGGCCTCATTGCTGTCATCTTCACCAAGGGTTCAGACTCCCTCTCCATCCTCTTTTCCTATGTGTTCATATTCCGAGCAGTAATGGCCATTGCCTCAGGGAAGGGCCGGCTGAAAGCACTCAACACCTGTGTCTCACATATCTGTGCTGTACTCATCTTCTATGTTCCACTTATTGGGCTGTCTGTCATTCATCGTTTTGGAAAGCATCTTTCACCACTGACTCATGTCCTCATGGCTAATGCCTACCTTCTTGTCCCCCCTGTGCTAAACCCTGTAGTCTATACTGTGAAAACCAAGGAGATAAGAAAGAAAATCATCCAAATATTTGTTCAAACCAAGATCACTGCGGGTTAGGGTCAACCAGTTTGAAAGAGGAAGAATCTATTCTGTAAACAGTCAATTATGACTATGAGTAATAAAGGTTTATATTTTTCATGTTTTCTATGTCATTTGAATTGGGCAAAGAGAGATTTCCCTGCGCTCAAAGTATACTTCCCTTTTCCTGTGCCAAATTGTTCTTTGCCTAGTAAGTATAGAAAGAGTGACATCTTTAGGAACTGTTCAATGTACTGTCCTATAGCCCTGTATTTATGAGTTGGCATGTAATAGCTGAAGGTAGGGCATATTACTAATTCCATTTTTAAATAACTGCTTTGGACACAAATAGGTTACAAGTTTAATGCCTCTTAAATTAATGTTTACCAAATCAATTTAACGTTCTAGCTCAAGAATTAGGAATGGCTTCCATTAGTTTAAAAGGGGATAAATGAACTATACTCATTAAATAACTGTCGTGTCCTGCCCCGGCTGCTCCGGCCTGCGGGGCAGTGAGTCCTCCTAGGTTCTTTTCCTTAGGGAGGGAGAGAAAATAGGGCAGGAAGGGGGACGCACAGGGAGTAAAGACGCAACTCACGGTTTTCAATCAGGCAGAAGAGAGAGAGTGCTTTATTGAGAAAACTGTTCCTTATAAAGCCTTCAAGGTGGGAAAAACAAGGCAGCTGACCTACGTCAGATACCAGGTAAATAGAGTCAAATGAATATTCAACAGAAGTGCCCAGACTTGCCAATCAGCAATCCTGGGGGAGGTAGAGCTAACATTGAATATGGTTTTGATCTTTTATGCACCTTGACCCTCTATGTCTGGCGCAGCAAGACTGACGCCAAAGTATTTTGGCCATCTCCAGTTTCCAGATGCAAATCTTGCTTACTGGTTCACTCTCTGGAGAGGTGAAAATCCTTGCCTGAGGCAGGCAGTCTCCGACAAATAACAATAGAACATCTGGGGATAATACATTATTAAAATAAAACATGAATCAGAAAAATGATCAGATTTTAGGATTAAGATTATAAATGTAAGAGTGCTGGGTGGCTCAGTCTGTGAAGTGTCTGTTGATCTCAGCTCAAGTCATGAACTCATGGTTTATGGGGTCAAGCCCCATGTTGGGCTCTGTGCTGGCAGTGTGGAGACTGCTTGGGATTCTCTCCCTTCTGCTCCTGCCCGTCACTCACACACACACACACACACACACACACACACACACACACACACACACTGTCTCTCTCTCTCTCTCTCTCTCTCTCTCCCTCTCTCTCTCTCACTCAAAATAAGTAAATAACCTAAAAGAAAAAAAAGGAATATACATGTATATAGATGAAACAGGGGCAAAGTTTCATAACTTGAGACCAAAGAATTAAGAGTGAGGTTGAGATTTTCCAAGTGTGACACTGCTCGTTTTCTTACCTTGGCATCTAGTGTTATGAAAGTAAGCTTAGTCATAGGAGTACAATTATTTGTAAGCAAAAGACACAATGCCAGAGCCTTTTACATGTTATTTTATTTGGTAATTACAGCATCCCTGTGAGGGAGAGTGGTATGGACTATTACCTATATGTGATGAGGCAAATACAGAGAGGGAGAAGTTTGAAATTTTCATAGCAATTTGACTGCAGTGACAGCAAAGCACACAATTTTGTATACAATGCTAGAAAATTGTGTGGGTGCAATGTTTTTTCCTGATTTGAGTAGGTGGAGTGTGGGGTTTCCCAGGAAGGCAAACAGAGTGCAGTTTGAGCCCATAGCGCACGATTGTGGTTTCTGGTGTGATGAGGGGAGTTCATTGCAGGTCCAGATGGAGGGGCAGGGAGAGGATGGGCTGGGATGACCTGAATTAAAAAGGGAGATGGAGGCACCTGGGTGGCTTAGTTGAGAAACTTTCTTCTTCTTTTAATTTTTTTAACATTTATTTATTTTTGAAAGACAAAGTGAAACAGAGCATAAGTGGGGGATGGGGAAAGAGAGAGGGAGACACAGAATCCAAAGCCGACTCCCAACTCTGAGCTTTCAGCACAGAGCTCTATGCAGGGTTCCAACCCACAAATCATGAAATCATGATCTGAGCCGAAGTTGGTGCTTAACAACTGAGCCAGCCACGTGCCCAAGAAACTAACTCTTGATTTCCACTCACATCTTGATCCCAGAATTGTGGGATCAAGCCCTGAGTTGGGCTCTGTGCTGAGTGTGGAGAATTTACTCATCTATCGTATTTTAAGATTGTTTTGACATGCTAATTTTTTAAATGAAAAAAAGAAATCTTGAAAAGATCTGAATGAGAAATTATGTTCTATCATCTTTATATATCAGGGACCTCTGTGACCCAGTTTCCACACTGTTGTTACAGTGAAATAGATCTCTAATTTGCATTTTTGGAAAGTAACGTCGATGTTTACTGTAGGTGTCTTTAAAAGAGTGATGAAGGGGTTTTGCATAGCAAAAGGCATAATGATATTTCATGAAATTATCTTTGAGCATTTTTCTGTCTTCTTCTCATGGAGGCTGTTAATAGTCTATTTTTCTGTTCTCTCTCTTCACATGGTCCTCTCATGAAACCTGGCTCCCTGCTCACTTCCTCCTTCCTGGCCAGGTGTAGGTGTCCTGAAGTGTGAGTATATGAGGAAGAAAAGTTTTGTTCCTATACTGAGAATTAAACAAGTTGTCTTCAGCACATTTGCCTGCCAGAGGAACTTGAGTCTCCGTGTTTCTGTCAATGTGGCCATGAACAACATGTTTTTTGTTTTTGTTTTTGTTTTGAGGATATAATCTTGTTGTTTTGTATGCATGGTTAGTAGTCACAGATCCATTTGATTTTCATTTGATTTTTAAATTTATAAGATTCTATTTCTGTTAAATGTTTCATATATGAAGGTAGACCTGATTTGTGGCCTAAGTATTAACAGGGAATGACTGATGATCATGTGGCACTTTGTGGTTATGACAAATTGACAGCTCTCTGAAATAAACCAGGAGATGAATTTAGCAGCCTAGGTTTTCATGTAAACATTTCCTTTTCTAGGATATATAAGTCTGTTCTCCAGACAATTGTTTTCAATATATATACTCCATCTGATAAATCCTTCAATAACAAGTAGTAAACTTAGTCATGTATCCAAATTACATCTTTCTAAAACATCTTATTTTAAGATATAGTTAAACACGTAGTTTGACATATTACTCCTGTGCTATTTTCTTCCTGCTTAGAAAGATTCTCTTGTTCCATTCCATAATTCTGACCACCCCCCCAAAATGTGTCTTCCATTTGCAAAAGGATCAAACAATACAGATTACCATGGGTGTGGATGACACAGGCAAATCAAAGAAACAAGGACTGAGTTTCTGAATATGTGTCAGTATGCTTTTGAATGTTGTATAAATGAAGCATGTTTATACCTTTAAAGAAAGAACTAGAAAGTGATTACTGTAGGGAAGAGCAAGAGTTAAAGGTTGTATGGTACTTGAAGTATATAAAAAACTCCACATAGAGATAATGCAAGGGCAATTAAAAATGAGCAATTAGATCATGAGAGAGAAAAGAAGGAGAGAGATCCATTGGGTTATATATAAATGTTTATTTTAGAGAGATAGTGAGCGAGCAGGAAAGGGGCAGAAAGAGAGAGAGCGACTCAGCAGAATCTGAAGCAGGCTCCAGGCTCCAAGCTGTTAGCACAGAGCCTGACTTGGGGCTTGAACTCACAGATCATGAGATCATAATCTGAGCTGAAGTCAGATGTTTAAACAACTGAGCCACCTAGGCGCAATTACCTATAGCCATTGGGATATATTTTAAAGCCATTACCATAAATGGCATCTCATCAGAAAAGACTTACTGAGGTAGTAGAAACTTTGAGAAATACCTACATCCTGTGGGAGAGGAAGACGTAAAGATAGGTGACAAAACAGAAGGTAGAAGAATTAGGAGATGTAATAGAGTGCCATGAAATCAGCAATGAAAAGGGGACTGTATATATTTGTAATATGCCCAAATAAACTAAGCAGAAGGGCAATTGAAAGGGAAATGCTTGGTTTGTTCATTGCAAAAAGATCTGAGCCATGGAAAACATAGCTTTCATATATTAATGGAGACAAAAACCAGACTGCAGAAGCCACAGAGGAATTGCACAGTAAAGATGTAGAGTAAGTGTATAGATAGCTGCTAAGACTTTTGTTCTTGCTGCCTCATGCCCCCACCAGAGAATCAGAGAATAATGGTATGCACAGGGCACTTTCAGTTCATTTCCTCTGTCACTGCGGCATGTGAACATTGTAAAGACATCCCACTGTAGTTGTCTTTTATCCTTAGTCTAGAGTAGTAGTTTTCAAGTTTTTGGTTATGTATCTTATAAGGAAAAAAAGAACACTCCCCAATATTTTTATATTTTATAATTATTTATTCAAAAATTGTGATTGGTGACACATTAAGAAAAAGAAACACTTTTGAAGACTGAGATAAACTTAAATACAAATAAAAGTTCTATTTTTTCTACTTGTAGGTCAATTGATTTTAATATGTCCTTTTTGGGATTCATGTTTTCCATTTAGATAGCGTCAATATTTCTGCAGGACCCAACCATTTCAAGTTATTACTACTGCTAACTTTCATCTTGGCAGGTTGACCTTCCTAAGGTTTTGATGATGCTGATTACTGGTTTATCTTTCTTGCATATGTGTCTTAGAATAACTGTTTTGTTCCCTCCTCATGGAAATTGCTTGCAAGCCTAGGAACCCTGAGACATGGATCCAGTCTCAATTCATAGGCTTCAGAATCAGCATATCTAAATTTCGTATTAATCCTGACACTTTGTAACTGTTAAACTTGAGCAAGCTTTTTAACTTCTCTAAATCTTATTTCTCTCATGTGTCAAATGTTGCTCACACCTACGCTGAAAGATTGTTGGGAGGATATTAATTGAGATATATGAACACAGATAGCATTATTCATTAGTATTAATCAATTAAATGTGATGTTGTAATCTAATACCCACTTGGCTTGTAATTGTATACATATTTCCTTTCAGAGACATATGGCAGGGATCGAACAGTAAATTGGTGAATTTATCTCCACAGTCTAGCATCATGACTGGCATTTCATTGGAGTTAAATGCATATTTATTGAGTGAACAAATAATCCTTTTAGCAACTTCATTGTGTAATGATTAATAAACTACTTAAAACGGGTATTAGCATCAATGCAAAGGCACATTGCATTTGACATACTCATCCTCACACATGTGCTGACTGCTTTCTTAAGCTTCTTCCCAGTGCTGAAAGTTTTCACATGGCCTTATAAAAAGCCCAGGAGTAATTTTACTTGGTTAAGTTTTGTTGGATTTTCTAGGACATAGTAAAATAGTTTTCACTCATACTGTGTCAAAAAAGTAAAGGCAGAAGGCATATTATTCTACTAAGCATGTGGCAGAAAAACTAAGACTATTAAACATCTATAAAGAAGTGATATTCCCTAAAAGAAAAGGTGTAGGTAGGGGCACCTGGGTGGCTCAGTTGGTTGAGCAGCCAACTCTTGGTTTTGGCTCAGATCATGATCTCACAGTTTGTGAGTTCAAGCCCCACATCAGACTCTGCTCTGACATCACAAAGACTGCTTGAGATTCTCTCTCTCTTTCTCTCTCTCTCTCTGCTCCTCCTGTGCTCATGTGCTCTCTCACTCTCAAAATAAATAAACTTTTTTAAAAAAAGGTGTAAATCAAGTAACCACAGATGTGTCTGTTTTAATTTTATCATAGGTACTCTTCACTCAATAATTGTTGGATTTTGTTGGATTTTCTAGGACATAGTAAAATAGTCTTCACTCATACTGTGTCAAAATATAAATGCTATTTGATTCTGTAACAGATTTCTTTGCTCTGTTTTTAAGAAAATCAAAACAATATCTAAGAACTCCAATCCTCCAGTAGTGTGATTGTGCTCCTAGAATTCTTTATGTAATCATTATTTAATTGATGATTAAAGAAAGAATGTTACTTCATCTTATTTGAGTAAACATTCTTAAGTGCTATCTAGATATATAGGTAATAATTTATATCATTACTGATGCTCATCTCCCAGTTTCAAGGAAGAAAAATTATGATGTTAATTAAAAATAGATTTTGTATGTGACACCAGATTTCAAAACGGGGTACATATAGAACAAGAATGACCCATGCTGTTTTGTCACCCACGAGCCTTGCTCACCCCTACATTGCACTAGATGTGTGTAATCTGACTGCAACAGAACTGCTGAAATAGCTACACCTTATCCTAACTCCACTTCCCTAGGCCCTATCCTTTCTCCTCTGGAACATGTGTAAGATCCACCTTCGTATCTGCTTGGTCTTCACACTATAGACAATGGGGTTTAGTACAGGGGGAAATAACAGATAGATATTGGGCATGAGTGTGTGCACAACTGGGGTTAGATGCTTCCCAAATCTGTGAATCATGGTGACACCAATGAAAGGAACATAGAAGAGGAGCACAGCACAGATGTGAGAAAGGCAGGTAGGTGTTGAGGGCTTTGACCTTTCAGTTCAGGAAGCAATGCCCAGCACAGTCTTCAGGATGAGCATGTAAGAAAAGAGAATGATGAGGGCATCCAGCCCCAATGTGAAGATGACTATGATGAGGCTGTAGAGACTGTTGATGCAGGTGCTGGCACAGGCTAGCCTCATTGCTTTATGTATTTTTAACTCCTAAACCCATTTCTTTTCCAGTGTTTATTACAACCTGTAGAAGACCACCTATTCAATAAGTGTTAAGAGCTAGTGCTTTATAATAAGTGTGTCTATATTTTTACCAAGAGATTGTGACTATGTTTATCATTCTATGATTATTTGTATATTTAAAGTTTTATATAATCTTACATGTGAGGTGTGTGTGTATTTGTGTATAATTTCTACAGGTGAGTTTTTATTCTTTTTAAACCCTTTAAGCACCCCAATCCATAAAGGATAAGGAGTTAAAAGACAAAGTCTTTGCCCTTAAGGAGTTTCCATTTCGTGAGAGCCCTTAGTGCTCCCAAATCTCTTTGAAGTACTCCTAGAGACAGCAATACACACACAAAGTATTTGATGCAAACTTTCTTAGGCTTTTAACTGGTAGTTTGGCCTCCTCTGAGGATATCATGAGTTGCTTCAGTCATATCTACAGAAACCAATGCTGCCTGTAGCCTAACTTCTTCCAGGAAGACTCCCAGATTATCTTAACAATCAGATATCTTATTGTCTGGAGCACTAGTTTATCAAGGATCTGTTTCTCCAGACACAAAATGGCACAGCTCAGCAGAAAGAGTAGAGTCTGTGAAGTCTGATATACTTTGCTTGAAACCAGTTTTAATTTTTCAACTGTTTTACCCTAGAGAAAATCATTTGACCTCCTATTCATTCAACATTTCCTTGTCCTATACTATAATGACTTCTCCTGGTTAAGTCTAGCTGTCCCTCACCTTTCTGTCTGCATACAGCCCAATGTGCTAGAAAAAATCATACAACCATGTTAACTCATTACCAAATAGCTCACACACTCTCTCTGTGCTTTCAAACAATCATACTTAATGACTCGTCTCCCTTAGAGTTTCTTACATCTTACCTAAATCTTTATTCTTTGTTGCTGACCTCACTTCCTACTTCGTTAAGGAAAAAGAAACAATCAGAAAACAATATCCAGTGCCCTAAATTACATCTACTCACCTAAGAGATTCAAACATATGCTGATTTCTCAGTTGCCTTATATAACTTAGATGAAATATTTATAATGGTTTTTAAAACCAATTCTTCCAGGGGTGCCTGGGTGGCTTGGCGGGTTGAGTATCTGACTTCCACTCGGGTTGTGATTTCACAGTTTATGGGTCTGAGCCCCGCGTGAGACTTTAAGCCAACAGCACATCGGATCCTGCTTCGGATTCTCTTTCTCTCTGTCTATCTGTCTCTCTGTCTCTTTCTCTCTCTCAAAAATGAATAAACCTTAAAAAAACAAAAACCCCCACAGTTCCTTCCATTTTGCACAAAACCCTTCCTGTGTCTACCCAGGAACTTCACTTCAGCAGCTTTTTATTTGTTCATTTGTTGTTTTAGCACTCTTCCTTACGGTAATGTCTTTACCCTCTTGACTATCTCTATAAGCATCAAACATGATGTCATGTTTGTCATCAGAAAAAGGTGTTTCAGCCAGTATTATTCTCAGTTTGTTACTCCTTTTAATGTAAAACACTCTAAAGCAGAAAAAATGTCGTCAGGAAAAGAGGAATTTCTGCTGACTTCATATGATGTATGAGGCACTGCCTCTCTGGATAAATTACTTAAAAAATATAATAACAGAAACATTTTCAGAATCTGGAAGTCAACTAAAGCCAAGCAATAAATTTAGAAACACTTATTTATGCTGGAAAAACTTTTACAGCTTTGAGTAAGGACACCATTCTCTCACCGCCGACTTTTTTTTTTAGGTAGTTTTACCAGGTTTGAGTTGGATTTTTAAAAAACGAACAGCTGTGCTGCCAGAGTGCAAACTCAACTTGAGCCGGAGGGAAAAAGCAACCAAGATTGTGTTAACTATGTTAGCTAAACTAGGCAAAATTACTAGAAAATAAATACAATTTTGGTCATTTGAGTTTGCAAGTAGCTCAGAAAGAAATTTAACAGGGAGAATCTGGAAATAACAATTATGAAAGGGTTAAATAAGCTTTGTATACACGCCTGGCTTTCTGAGAAACTACAACAATGTTGGGAAAACCCAAGAGACTCTGCTAAAAAGTCAAAGAAAAGGGGTATTTGAGAATCAGTTGAATATTAAATATGCTCCCCACATAACACGCACGTCAATCAGTAAAGTATTTTCAGCTTAAGGTTTATTGGCGTGTCACCACAATGTGCAGATACATGAGCAATTCATAGGAAACCAGGCTAAAAAATGAAATAATAATAAAAACAATCTGGGAACATACCTCAGTGACTGCACTTAGCAAGAGAGATTTATTGTGGGAACGCAGATACCACAGTTTAAATTCAGACAAGTTACTAAAAATGTTAAAAAATAACAAAAATATAGCACCCTTTTGAAAAACAATTATGAATGAAGGATGGCTATGCTACAATATTTAAGATACTGAGTTTAGAAAAAACAATCTGAGACTTTCAAAGAAACAGAAAAGCATGAACCATAATCAGGAAAAACAGCAATCAAAAGAATCTGACTCTTAAAACAGTGATGTATTGATTTTAGCAGACAAATAATTCAAAGAATCTATTATACATGCATTCAAATAATTAAAGTTATGGTCAAGTAATTAAAGGAAACGTCATGGTAATTGTTGAATGACTAGGAGAACTTCATAAAAACTATCAGAAAGAAACAAAAGAATTAAAAAAGTATAACAATCTTAAATTTTTTAAAAAATCACTTCATGGACTCCGCAGATTTGAGAAAAGATAAGGAAGAATCTGTGAACTGAAAGACAAAGTCTCAAGTTCAAATAATATAGAGAAAAATATTGAAGAAAAATGAACAGAATCTCAAATATTTGGAGGGCAACATCAACACTCCAACATATGTGTATTGGTAGGTCCAGAAGAAGAAAACAAAGTAGTAGAATCAATATTTGAAGATACCATGTTAAAAACTTTATATATTTAGCAACAACAACAAACAGTACACATGTCCAAGAAGCTCAAGAAATCTTGACTGGAATAAATACGACAATACTAACTCATAGAAACATCATAACCAAACTGCCCAAAGCCCAAGACTGATAACAGAAAAAAAAATAAAAAAGACTAATCAAGTTACAGGATAAAAACCTTGAAGTGATTTCTGACAAAATAATGGAGAGTGGAAAGCAGAAATAGCATATTAAAAGTTCTGAAAGAAAAAAAGTAGTCAAACATTAAAGCAGCCCAATAAAAATCTTTAACATGAAAGAACGCAATAAAGAAGAAAAGGAAGAACCAAAAAAAGAGTGAAACACATAAAAAATATCAACAAGACAGACATAAATCCAATAAAATCAACAGTTACATTACATTTGAATCAATTAGGGGCACCTGGTGGCTCAGTCAGTTAAGCATCCGACTCCGGCCCAGGTCATGATCTCAAGGTTCCTGAGTTTGAGCCACGTGTAGAGCTCTGTGCTGACAGCTCAGAGCCTGGAGCCTGCTTCAGATTCTGTGTCTCCCTCTCTCTCTGCCTCTCCTCTACTCATTCTCTGTCTCTCTCTGTCTCAAAAATAAATTAAAAACAAAAAAAAAATTTTTAATTGAATCAACCATAAACTCCAATCAAAAAGCAGAGATTGTCAGATGGATGAAAAAGAAAGATCCAACTATGTTCTACTCATAGTAGCAAAACTAGAGTCAAAGATACAAATAAGTTGGAAGTAAAGATGGAAAAAGTTTCACCATGAAAGCCATATTCATAAGAAAGCTGAAATGTCTATACTATCAGACAAAATAGACCTTAATATAAGAAATATTACTAGAGGCAAAGAGAGATATTTAAAGGTATCAATACATACAGAGCTTACAATAATTATAAATGTGCACCTAAACACCTAGCTACAAATAAATATGAATTTTACAAAATGAAAGAATTGAAAATAAAAATAGGCTATTCAACAATTATAGTTAGGAATTTTAATAATTCTATATCAGTAATAGATAGAACAACTAAACAGAAAATAAGTAAAGATATAAAAACACTTAAAAGACACTATCAACTAACTTGCCATAACTATCTATCTATCTATCTATCTATTTTGGCAAATTGGCATATATATCTATATATCTCTATCTGTGTCTCTATCTATCTGTCTTATCTTTATATATCTATACATGGATCTAATAATAGCAGGACACTAATCCTTTAAAAGCACATACAACATTCTCAAAGAGAGACTGTATACCAGTCCATAAAACAAGTAAAAAAAATGTTTTAGAATAATTAAAGTCATATGTAGAATATTCTCTGGCCACATAGAATCAAATTAGAAATCAAAAAAAGAAAGAAAGCTGTACATTCTGTATTTGGAAATTAAACCACACACTTCTAAATAGTACAAAGAATAAATAAAAAGTACAATTAGAAAATATTTTAAAGTTTAGTTCCTTGACAAGATCATCAGAATTGATTTTCAGCTAAGCCAGCCAAGAGAAACAGAGAGATGACATTAAAACCTCAAATCAGGAATGATTGAGGAGATATCACCATCAACCCTACAGACATAAAAAAAGATTAGAGTGGAATATTTTTTCAAAATTTTATTTAAATTCTAGTTAGTTAACATATAGTGTGATATGGTTCTCAGGAGCAGAATTTAGTGATTTACTTACATATGACACCAAACAACAAGTTCTGTCCTTAGTACCCATCAGCGATTTAACCCATCCCTCCACTCATCTCCCTTCCAGCAACCCTCAGTTGGTTCTCTATAGTTAAGAGGCTTTTATGGTTTGCCTCACTCTCTGTTTTAATCTTATTTATAATTTTTCTACCCTTCTGCTAGGTTCATCTGTTTTGTGTTAAATTCCACAGATGAGTGAAATAATATCTCCATCGATGTTATTGCAAATGACAGGATTTCATTCTTTTTTAGGGCTGCGTAATCATCCATTGTATATTTGTATACCACCTCTTTATAGATTCCTCAGTTGATGGAGAGTTGGGGTCTTTCCATAATTTGGGTGTTGTTGATAATGTTGATGAAATCATTGGGGTGCATGTATCATTTTGAATGAGTATTTTTTTTTAATTTAAATACAAGTCAGTTAACATACAGTGTAGTGTTGGCTTCAGGAGTAGAACCCAGTGATTCATCTCTTACATGTACCACCCAGTGTTCATTCCAAAAAGTGCCCTTCTTAATGCCCATCACTCATTTAACCCATCCCCCACACACCTCCCTCCATCAACCCTCAGTTTATTCTCAATTGTGAAGAGTCTCATATCTGTTATGCATCTCTATGTCTATATTATCTATATCTATATTATATCTATATTATCTATATAGATATAGATATAGTGCTGTTATAAAGATTGGGGTACATGTACCCCTTCAAGTCTGTATTTTGTATCTTTGGGTAAATACCAAGTAGTGCAATTGCTGGGTCATGGGATAGTTCTATTTTTAACTTTTTGCATAACCTCCATACTGTTTTCCAGAATGGCTACACCAGTTTTTAACTACCAGCAGTGTGAAAGTGTTCTCCTTTCTCCACATTCTCACCAACACTTGTTTCTTGTATTGTTAATTTTAGCCATTGTGACTAGTGTCATATGGTACCTTATTGTGGTTTTGATTTGTATTTCCCTGATGATAAGTGATGTTGAGCATCTTTTCATGTGTCCATTAGCCATCCGGATGTCTTCTATGGAAAAATGTCTATTCATGACTTCTGCCCATTTCTTAACTGGATTATTTGGGTTTTCTTTTTGGTTTTTGGGGGGAGTATTGAGTTTGATAGGCTCTTTATAGATATTGAATACTAACCCTTTATCAGCTATGTCATTTGCAAATATCTTCTATTCTGTGGCTGCCTTTCAGTTTTGTTGATTGTTTCCTTCACTGTGCAGAAACTTTTTATATTGATGAGGTCCCAGTAGTTCATTTTCCTTTGGTTTCCTGTGGTGGCATGTCTAGTAAGAAGTTACTGTGGCCAGCATCAAAGAGGTTGCTGCCTGTGGTGTCCTCTAGGATTTTGATGGTTTCCTGTCTCACATTTAGGTCTTTCACCCATTGGATTACATCGGAATATACTGAATAATTTTATACAAACAAACAAAACCAATATAGAGGGGAAGGAAACTTCCCAGAATGGCAAAAATTCCTCAAGCTGTTCAAATAAAAGATTTTTAAAAATCTAAATAGACATATCAAGAAAATGACTTGAATTAATAATTAAAATATTTCTCACAAGGAAAACTCCAGATCTAGATGACTTTACTGTGAATTCTATCACACGTTTAAGGAAAAAATAATACCATTTCAAAACAGATTCTCTCAGAAAATAGAAAAGGGAACATTTCCTAACTCCTTTTATAAAACATGGACTACTTGATACAAAATCTAGATAGGTGTATCCCAAGAAAACTACAAAAATAATCCCTTATGGATGGAGATGCAAAAATTTTAAGCAAAATATTACTAAACACATATAGCAAGCAAAAAAATTGTACCACAAACAAGTGAAGTTTATCACAGTAATGTGAGGTTGATTTAACATAAAAATTAATATATAATACCATATAAATAGATTAAATAAACACAAAACAAGATGACTGTATCAATAAATGAAGAAAAGTCATTTTGACATTTACTACCTTTTTATACTAAGAAACAAAACAAAACAAAACAAAAAATTCTCAACAAATCATAAATAGTCATGTGAAAAGACTGTAGCATTATTAACTACTGGGAAAGTCAAGTTAATTCTGTGATGAAGAACCACTACACATTCCATAAAATATGACAATGCCATGCATTGGCAAGAATGTGCAGAAACTGGAATCCTTTTACATTATTGTTGAAAGTATAAAATAGTTCAGCTACAAACAGTTGGACATTCTTTTCTAAATTAGAGAAATGCCTATCATATCATCTAGGAATTCCTTTTCTAGATATCTACCCAAACATGTCCATACAAAGACTGTATGCTAATGTTTGTGGTGGCATTTTTATAATAGTCAAAAGCTGTGAACCACCTGGATGTATTTCAACTACCAAAGGAGCGAAATAAATATGCTTTTACCATACGATAATGTACTACTCAGCAAGGAAAAGGAACAAACCATGAATACATTTGGCAACATGGATAAAACTCAAAACATTGTTAAATAGGAGAAGACAATATACTTTATTATTCCATTAATATGAAATTTCCTTTAAAGGTAAATTATAAAAATAGAAAGCATATGTCTGGTTTCCTAGAGCTGGTGAGAGGCCCAGGACTAACTTAAAACCACCATCAAGGAATCTTTTTATGTAATGGAAGTTTTAAAACTGTTTTGGGATAATTATTTCACAATTATATAAATTTAATTCTTCAAATTGTACACTTAAAATGGAACAATTCAGGGCACCTGGGTGGCTCAGTCGGTTAAGCGTCCGGCTTTGGCTCAGGTCATGATCTCACTGTTCGTGGGTTTGAGCCCTGTGTCAGGCTCTGTGCTGACAGCTAGCTCGGAGCCTGGAGCTTGCTTCAGATTCTGTATCTCCCTCTCTCCCTCATCCTCCCCTGCTCATGCTGTCTCTCATTGTCTCTCAAAAATAAATAAAAAACATAAAAAAATTTTTAATAATAAAAACATAGACCCATTCTATGATTTGTAAATTATGCCACAACAAAGTAAGGCAAGTAAATAAAATAGCAAATTAAAATAAATTAGGAGACTATATTCTATGAGAGGTAATGTTAACCTTGCTAGAATGGTAGAAGCAATGATGAACAGAATTTGAACTATGTGAAATATATTTTTCTCTGGACTCAATAGGCCTTGGTAAAGGACCAAATATTAGAAAGAAGGTAAGAAAAGATCTGGAATTTTGATTTGGGCAACTGGGTGGATTGTGCTATAGTTAGTGCGTGATTTATTGAAATTATGCAGGTAGGAAGAAAAGTTTTGTTTTTGTTTTATAGTGCTCATCATGCTAATTTTGAGTTTCCTATTTGATACACATATAGAATTATCAAGTAGGAATTGGCTTGGAGATCAAGGCAGAATACAAGCCTGAAGATATGTTTCTTGGGATAATCAATATATAGAGATATTAAATCAATAGAATTTGATGATCACTCAGTGAGAGTAGGTTTAAAGTATAGGGCAAAGACCAAATAAAAGCCACACTAACATTTTTTGATGTAGGAGGAAGATAAAAGGATATCAAAGAGTGGAAATTAAAGCAGAGGGAAAACATGGTGTCACACAAAAAATTAGAACTCAACATGGAGGCAGTTTTCCACTGCCTTGAATCCTGCTATAAAAAAGAATAAGGTGACAGGCCAATGGTGACACCTGCAAAGATGGTTTCCAAAGATGGTTAAAGAATTGAGGAGAGAATGGGAAATACAGAGAAACAGACTACAGACCACAACAATGAAAAACGGCTTTACTGTGAAGCAGAGGAAGGAATGTTTACTAGAAGGCATGTGGAACATGAATGAGCTTTTCTTTTATATTTTTTTCTTTCTCTTCTTTCCTTTTTTCTTTTTTCGTTTGTTCTTTCATTCTTTCTGAGAGAATTGTAAAGATTGGGCACTAAAGTATATTTGCATCTTGGTATAGCTAGTGAGGTACCATTCACATGGGACTCAGATGCATTCTATATTTGGATGGTTGCCATCACAAATTTGCATTAGGAAAACCTAGGTCCTCTGAGATCAAGACAAAAAAAGAGCAAAATGCCCAGAAGACTGCTTCTGTGTAACTGTTGGTCCTGGGGACATCTCCAGGAAGCTTTGTCTCTAGAGGATACTTCAGAGGGAATTCTAGACTGGTGCTGCTGGTTTTAAGTCTCTGGCCATACTGCTAGGATGGCCAGCATAACATCCCCTAGACTAGGCTTTGGGTGAGTTGGGAAATAAACGGAGACCTGGGTAATGCTTTCTCTGAGGATACTTTCACAGAATGGAGGGGACTGTGGTTATGGACAATTCATAGAGAAATAGTTAGAGGTCATGATTGAATGGATGTGGTGAAGGAGGTAGGATCTGTTAATCCTGGCATACTGTTTGATCTGGACTTTGAATTTGATGGCAGAAGTTGTTCCTGTGGATAAAAGCTTATCATCTCCTATAGGACTAAACAGAACTTCATGGAGCGCCTGGGTGGCTCATTCAGGTAAGTGCCTGACTCTTGGTTTCAGCTCAGGTCATGATCTCATGGTGAATTTTAGCTTCAGTTCAGGCTCAGTTCTGTCTTGACTGTACAGAGCCTGCTTGGGATTCTCTCTCTCTCCCTCTCTCTTTGTCTCTCCCCTGCTTGCAGTCTGTCTGTCTGTGTATCTCTAAAAAAAAAAAAAGGAAGGGCTAAATAGAACCTCAAAGCATAGTGTTTAGAGCACCTGGATTTCAGTTTTAGTTTTGAGATTCAAGTAAAGTTAATTAACTTCTCTGACTCTTGTCCTACTCATGCATACTGGCAACAGTACTTTTCCCATAAGGCTTTTTGATCATTAAAAGAAGATGTATGTAAAGAGCCAAAACAGAGCCTGGAGCATAAATAAGCATTCAATAAATGTTAGATATTTTTATTATTAAGGGACTAAAATAATTTTAAATGTCTGCTCATTATTTGCATTGTCTCAGTTTCAGTAGGAATGTTTTTCAGCAAGAATTATTTTTCCATTTCCTTTACCTTCTTCATTAAAATAGAAATAACTATTCTAACTGTACATTCAGTGTTGATATTATTCTACCAAAGGCTAATTAGAGAAACAAGAGCCCTGTAAATTTTTGCCCTTCCCTCAGTCCCTGCTCAAGGCAAACAGAAAATATCTCTCTTTCCCAAGTGAGAGACTAGTCCATGTTTCCTACCGAAGACAAATCCAGGGCCCATAACTATGCTTCAGCCTGTAGCTCAGACACTTTAATAAGGAGTATATTATTTTCAGTTCTGTCCTTCAGATTATATCTCTTCTACCTGGATGCCCGAGTGGAAAAGAGCATTGAATTGTAGTTCCTTAGTGGATAGAAAAGACTTGTTGTTTACCTACTCCTCCAGCTCTGTCTGCACATATGCTTCATAAGCCACAGACGCTCCTGTCCTTTTCCATGGTAGGTGCTATTATTTTCATTTTCATTTTATTTATTTATTATTAATCTTTTTATGTTTATTTAGTTTGGAGAGAGAGAGAAAGACAGTGTGAGTGGGGGAAGGAACAGAGAGAGAGGGAGACATAGAAGCAGGTTCCAGGCTCTGAACTGTCAGCACAGAACCTGACACAGGATTCAACACATGAACCATCGGATCATGACCTAAGTCTAAGCTGGACGCTTAACCGACTGAGCCACCCAGGCACCCCTCATCTTCATTTTAAGAGGTAAGGAATGAAGCACAGAGATTATTAAGTAACTTGTCTAAATCATAATACCAGGATTCAAACCCAGGTTATCTATCTCCAGGGTTTTTAGTTTTGAAGCTATTTTCTTAGTCAAATTTCCAGAAAAGAGACAGAGACAGAGACAGAGAAAAATATATAAAGAGACACTAGTTATGCAGTATATAGGTAAAAGACCCACAAAGCCAAGTGGATCTAAAATTTCTCAAGAGGACCCCCAGAATGTTGGTATCCTTTAAATCTGTCTTCTGCTGGACCAATTTTTCAAATTTCAATAGAAATTTCCATAACGATGGAAATTTTCTGTGTCTGTACAACATGGTTCAATCTCCACTAATCATATGTAGTTATTGAACACCTGAAACATGGCTAGTACAACTAAGGTACTGCAGTTTTAATTGAATTTAATGAATTTATATGTAAATAGGCCCACATGTCTAGTGGCTGCAATATTGGACAGTGTAGAACTAAACAACTGATGTATAAGAAACTTGGAGTAACTCTATCCCATGTCTATTTATGCCCAAGCATCCAGGGCTTTTTGCCCCTTGTGCTTTGTCTAGTGACTTTTCTCCATCTTGTGACCCAAATTTCCTGTTCCATTTTCTCTAACGTGGGTCCTGTGATGGGTTTCAATAATACATGAATTCACTTAATTTTAATACAAAATTTGGCACGCACACACACACACACACACACACACACGTGTGTGTGTGTGTGTGTGTGTGAACATTCTTATTTGGGAGACTTTTTATGAGATTCTCATAGGGCTATAACTCAAACAACGTTAAAAGCCACAATAGTACCACTCTTTCTTTTAATCCTAAACCCTTATTAGCTGTGGCTATACTGGCCCAAAATGTCATTAACTCAGCTACACATTTGGATATATCTTCCTGAAGATAATAGCAAATAATTGAAATAGAAGACAGCTGTGTGGCACCAAGATTTTAATTGTATATTGATCAATTTTAATATTGATCTTTGTCAATGCAAGTGTTAGGCTTTAATGTCTAGAATAGCCCATAGGTCTCTGTAGGCTTTATTCGGAATGGGAAATATAGTTACTGGTAACTCAACGTGGAGTTTACTAGAACAGCCACACAGAAGTACTGGAATGCAGAGAAGGAGAAGTCTTTATGGAGGTACAGGGAAACGTAAGTCCAGTTGAATTTTTAACACCAGGGACAGTAACTTCACCAATCTGACCAATGTTTGAACCTTGCCTTTTGGGATTTCTCCATATGTGGAATTCATTTCATTTCTTACCAAAGAAAAAGGTCCTGAGTAAATGAGACTGAATGGGAAGAGTTGGACAATTTCTGAAAAGGAGCTAAAGCAACTCTTCTCTGGGTTTTAGTTTTCTACTTTTTCCATAACAAATTACCACTAACATAGTGGCTTATAATATACATAGTTACTATCTTGCAGTTCTTAAGTTCAGAAGTCCCAGAACACTGGACTAAAATCAAGGTGTCAGCAAGCCTGCATCCCTTTCTGAAACTCTAGGGAAAATTCTGTTCCATTGCCTTTCCAGCTACTAGAGGCTACCCACGTTTGTTGACCCTTGGTCCCCTTCTTTCACCTTCACCAATTGTGCTGAGTCTTTCTCATGCGGCTATCTCTCTGATTCTCTGCAGCCAGGAAAATTTCTTCAGTCTCAAGGACTCATATGATCAGATTTGGCCTACTTTGGTAATCCAGGATAATCTCCACATCTTGAAATCCTTAACTTTAATAAAATCTGCAAAGTCTCTTTTGCCACGTAAGCTAACATATTAACACATTTCAAGAATTAGGATGTGAACATCCTGGAAGACCTTTATTCTGCCTACCATAGTGGGTCTCTCTAAACGTTTTTGGCAGCCAGAGTAATTTCTCCCTCCATCATCTGCTGTAAGCTCAGTCCTATTAGTACCCACAGACTCCCAGGAATGCAGAAGGGCAGAGCTTTAAAGAATCTTTTAAAGGTCCTCAAAGAGTACCTTTCATCTTCTTTCCCATATCATGCAGGTAGAAAAATTTGATCCCAAAGAGTATTATGTCTAAATTACAACAATTTAAGATCACAATCAAGATACACACAAGTATACACACATCTACAAGTCTGTGTTTATGAACAGCCCTTAGGTCACATTTGTGGTTGCTAACATTACCTGTCTGATTCATTATTCACATAAATGTACAATATAAAATTCTTCCTTAGCAGGGAAGCAAGTCAGCTAACTCCTTGATGTTTCCAGCTGAATTATATTCCTATTGGGTGCAGGTGTTATTGATGTTGATTGATGGTCACTAATAGAATTATTGCCTCATGGAGTAGGACCATCAATTTCTGTATCAGACTGTAAATATGAGTGTATTAGAATAATATTTAAGCCACTCCACCTTACAACTACCATTTCAATACTTATTGCCACTATTCTAATTGAAGCTGTTTGACTTAATGAATTATTTTCTTTTTGTGCAGTCAGACCTTGATTCTACTATGTTACCATTCAACCAAACTATTCATAACCATCAGACCTTTACCTTGACTGGGATTCCAGGAATGCCAGAGAAAGACTTCTGGATGGCCTTGCCCCTCTGTCTTCTTTACAGTGCCACGTTCCTAGGTAATGGCATTATCCTCGTTGTCATCAAGGTTGAGCGAAGTCTCCATGAGCCCATGTATTATTTTCTGGCTATGCTAGCTGTCACTGACCTCAGTCTTTCATTATCTTCCATGCCCACCATGTTAAGTGTTCACTTGTTTGACTGGCACTCAATAACCCTTGATGTCTGCATCACTCAGATGTTCTTTATCCACACCTTTGGGGGAGTGGAATCAGGTGTTCTCGTTGCCATGGCCTTTGATCGCTTTGTGGCTATTCGCTTCCCTTTGCACTATGCTACCATTCTCACTCATGGAGTGGTCATCAAAATTGGAGCAACAGTCCTGCTACGGAGTGTGAGTGGAGTGCTCCCTGTGCCTTTCCTCATCAAAAGGCTACCTTTCTGCCACTCCAACGTCCTTTCCCATGCATACTGCCTCCATCAGGATGCCATGAGGCTTGCCTGCGCTGACACCCGTGTCAATAGCATCTATGGCCTACTGGCTGTGATCTTCACGATTGTACTAGATGCCGTGATCATTTTGATTTCTTACTGTCTAATCCTTCAGGCAGTTCTGGGCATTGCTTCCAGGGAAGAGAGACTTAAGGTTCTCAACACCTGCTTCTCTCATATCTGTGCAGTCCTGCTCTTCTACGTGCCTCTCATTGGCATGACTCTGATCCACCGCTTCGGAAAGCATTTGTCACCAATCGTACACACACTAATGGCCAATATCTACCTGCTGCTGCCTCCTGTGCTCAATCCTATTGTATACAGTGTTAGGACCAAGCAGATCCGGCAGCGGATTGTCCGAGCGTTCTGTGGGAACAGAATTGGCCATTAATGGCATCTATGAGTTCTGTGCAAATGCAGTCAAGTCAGGGAAGAGTATCAAATGCAGCACTGTCCAATAGAATTTCCTGCAATGAGGGAAATCTCTGTTGTTTAATGCAGTAACCACTAGCCACACATAGCTACTGAGCACTTGAAACTTTGATAGTACAACCAAGGAACTGAATTTGTTAATTTTATTTAATTTTAATTAATTGAAATATAAATTTAAATATCACATGTAGCTAGTAGCTACTCTATTCAATAGTACAAATCTAATGAGTTATAATATGCCTTTGCGTAATGGTTTTGATGAAAGCAATAATTTCTCTTAGACAGCTTGATAAAAATTTCCATATTCCTTTTTTAAAATGGTATATAACAGTTTATCAGCATTCTAAAAAGTTTTATTTTCTACACCCCATGTGGGGCTTGAACTCACAACCCTGAATCAAGAGTCACACACTCTTCTGACTGAGCCAGCCAAGCACTCCACAGCTTATCAACACTTATATGCAATAAAATTCCCAGTGTTTACTATATGGTTATAATAAAGTTTTGAAAAATGCATAGAAACAGGTGACCACCACTGACACTGAGATACAGGAAAATCACATCACTCTCCAAAATTCCCTCATGCCACTTCTTTGTAGTCAACCCCTCTGTCCATACCCACTCCCTGGCAAGAACTGATTTATTCTACACACCTATAATTTGCCTTTCTCCAGGTGTCATTGACCCTGCAGTATGTAGTCTCCCATGTCTGGCTTCTTAGCATAACACATTTGAGATTCATTCATGTTATAGTGTGTATTGGTAGTTTATTCCTTTTTATTGCTGAAAACTATTCCATTGTATATCACTAATAATTTTTTTAAGGAAACATTCCCAGATTATTTTTGCTCCATGATAATCACCCTGGTATCCAACACTGAGCATAGGACTTTTCTGTTCTTTTGATTTTTGTGTTTATTTATATGTTCTTCGAGTATATTTTATAAATATAAGGTGTGTATGTGCAACATGTTGAAGCAAGAGAGAAAAATATTAAAAACAAAACAGCAAATGAAGAGTATGAGAGCATGGTACCTTCCATGAGCTGGAAGAATAGGAAACTATACATAATCTCTAGATTTTAATCTCACTTCATTTTCGTCCAGAAAGCTTTTCTGACATGGCTGTAATTATGTTAAGAGTTTCTCATACTGTACAATAACCTACTAATCATACATCTTCCCTGCTGTTCTTTACACTTCGTAAGAACAGGAACCCTTTTGACTTCACCTAAGTCTATCACAAGGACTTAATGCAGTTCATAACATTTATCATGGACACTTCAACATGTATTTTTTTGAATTAACAAATGAATGAAAACTGTACTTTATCAAGATTGATTCCATGCTTCCTAACCTCTTTATTTCATTTAGTATTAGTGAGTCTCATTTGAAGTTTCCAGAGCCACCCATTTTTGCTGATGGCAACCAAGGAAAGGGTGGTGTTTACATATAAATATGAACATTACCTACCAAGTAGCTTTATGGAATTTCTGAATCTCTCTAGATACTCATTGGGATAGATATCTTTCCTCAGTGTTCCCAATAAAGATAAAGAATATGGACAGGAAAACGTTTCAAGGAGGATAAAACAATGATTATTAGATTTGGTCAAAATTATTAATTCACTGCCTACTATGCAGAAGTAGGATGAATAGACTGAGGGCTATGTTTTACAACCATATTTTCTGAGGATATAGTGAAAGCAGTTGACTATAGAAGCCAGTATAGTATATAGGTTAAAATTTAGAGTAAGGTAGACACGGACTTAAATGCGAGCTCTGTAACTTGATAACTAACTCTGTAACTTGCTAACCTCTCTGAGTTTCAATTTCTTCATCTGTGAAACAATGGAGAATAATACTAAACCCATAAGCTTGGTAATGGATAAATACAACAATGTGTTTAAGGGATTTAGAACAATTCTTGGCATGTATCCTGAGTTCATCGAGTGTTGGTTTAATTATGCTTAGAAGAGTAGCTGGGCTGCCGATGTGACTCAGTGAACCAGATGGCTTCTTAGGAGGGAGTCCTGGGTAAGACAAGGGACATGGGAATGGCCAGGGGACAATGAGACCTATTAGGAAGTGTACGTTTTGGAACAAAGAACAGAGGAAGGATGTTTTTGCACTCTCTTGATTCTACTCTGACATTCAAGAACCCTTCCTGGCTGAGACTCTGTAGCCTAAGGCAGGGTGAAGAAGAGTGATTGTAGTTATTGTGTACGTTTTGGAACAAAGAACAGAGGAAGGATGTTTTTGCACTCTCTTGATTCTACTCTGACATTCAAGAACCCTTCCTGGCTGAGACTCTGTAGCCTAAGGCAGGGTGAAGAAGAGTGATTGTAGTTATTGGACCCTGGCAGGCAGTTTTAGAAAATATTCAATACTGTCAGCCCCCAGGGCCAGGCCTCTGCTTACACCCCCTGATGAATGGAGTTTGTCTGGGCTTGGGAGCAGAGTTTGAAGCTGTCAAGAAGATGTGTCTGAGCTGTTGTAGAGGGACATATTTTTATGGGTCCCATAATTCTAATTCCACCCAGTACACTCACTAATAAAAATAGCTCTCTGTTGCCTAATGGCTCACTGATTTTGCTATAAAGCTTCTACTCTTGGGAGCTTGTTTAGTCCTTGCTCTGTGATGGAACTGAAGAGGAGTTGTTGGTGTTTCCTACTGATGTGAACAGGTAAGAAGAGTGCATACATGAAAAGGGATGGGAGGCAAAGGGATTAAAGAGTGAGGAACTCTAAGAGAAAGAGGAAAGAGAGAAGTGCAATAAGTGAGAGGAGCCACAAGTAAGCTGGGGTGAAGAAATGGAGGGGTGTACTGGAGCCTGGATAAAACTGAGATATGGAGACAGAGGACATGAGGAAAGAGAAAAGATAACAGAAAAGGAGATAGGACTCAGAACTCTGCCTGTGGCCAGGACCATTCAGCTTACTAACTAAAGGTTTCCATTGTTCCAGATTCTACATTACTAACTAGCATTGAAAGGAGAAAAACAGGAATGCCCAAATTTTAAGGAACTCACATTTCAGTTAAAGGAGGTTACATCTGCATATATAAATCTAATATCAACCATGCCTCATTACTGTATTAAGAATCAAATGATGGGCACCCAGGTGGCTCATTCAGTTGGACATCTGACTCTTGATTTTGGCTCAGGTCATGATCTACTGTTCATGGATTCGAGCTACACATTGGACTCTGCATTGACAGTGCAGAGCCTGCTTGGGATTCTCTCTTTCTCCTTCTCTCAGCCCCTCTAACCTCTCTCAAAATAAATAAACTTAAAAAAATTTTAAAATATCAAATGAAAGGTCCAAGCATGAAGTGGTGCAGAAGTGTGACAGCAGAGAGGAAATTTCTAATTAACATATGTTTGAGCTGTCAGAGAAGATTCCACATTGTGGAGGGAATAGATTTCAGTGTTGAGAAATGACCAGAAGGTTTGGGATTGGTAAATGACATGGACTGGTTTTACCATTTACTGATGCCATGGATACATGGATTGGTTTTTTACCACTGGGGACACAGGGATGCTGACCTTTGGATCACTAAGTTACTGAGTTTTGTGGATCTTATCCAAGGCAATGAATCTAGGCTTTTGTGTATGAATTGGTAGACATTGCTTTCTTTCTGGCCATTAGATGGAGAACTGGAAATAGAAAACTCTAGGCTATTTTGGTTATTGAGCAGTGCAGAGAAAACCTTAATTAATCAAGGCACTGAACTTTAATTCTACAACTAGTTCCAGAGTGTATGAGCTCACTGGATCCAGGGAGGAAGCCCTTACTCTCTGTCCATATATCTACATTCCACAGGAAACAGGTTCTCCAGCAGCAAAATGAGCCATAGTCTCCTCTGCTCCTACCCCCCTCACACCATCCAGTGTCCTCTTTTTGTCCTTTATGAGATACAGTTTAAAGAATAGAAGACAACTGGTATCTGATTTATGGTCATCTTATCTTTCAATTAATCTCCAATTCCAAAAGTCCTCTCTAGAGATACCAGCACACATAGACACACACAATAGCAATATATAAATATTAACACATATTTCTAAACATACATGGATGCCACAGGTATACTTCTTTAAATAAACCATGAGGATCTTGTTCTTTCTTTTACTGATTTCTCATCTCTATGGCTCCTCTAAATCATATATATGTATATATAATAGAGTATAAACAATTCTTACATTTTAAAAGAAGGAAATCACACTGCCCAACTGTTTGACTTATCTCATAATCTTAGCTTCTAGAAATGGTTCATGGCTTAATGAAAAATGATACACTTCAGAGTTAGTTAATCTGATTTTGAATTTTGAATCGGTACATATTTTACCTTTGATATACTGTTTTATCTTGCTGGTTTGCTTTCCTATCTTTAAAATAGGTGAGAAACATTTATATCCATTTTAACTGGGATTATATAAATTATGTACAAGATGACTAGTAAATGTTGACATATACAGAGGATCATAATTCTCCTTTTTCTCTTACCCTACCCTTCTTCTTCCAATCAGTAAGAGGATATTTTCCTTGGTGTCTAGAAAAATGATTTCCCTGTGGCTTGTCCTTCCCTTGAAACTTCCAGGCTCAATTTATATTTTTCTCATCTACTATTTATCCATATCTCTATCTATAATTTATCCACCCATTAATACATCTAATTAAATTAAATTATTTGCATTTTTACCATGTACCAATCACCAAACTTGTCTCTAGAGAAAATACAAAGGTGAATACATATATTTTATATTCCCAGAGACCCAGCATTCTAGAGGAAAAAAATAAATGTGATTAAGCAATACAATTTTAGTGCTATGAAAATACATGTAAAGAACCATTGAGGAAGAGTCAATAGATTGAGCAATTTTGTGTTGCACAGAG
This sequence comes from Helogale parvula, assembly GCA_004023845.1. Lineage (NCBI taxonomy): Eukaryota > Metazoa > Chordata > Mammalia > Carnivora > Herpestidae > Helogale > Helogale parvula. Next base: position 70,998 of record PJEM01004398.1, on the reverse strand, counting down.
ATTCTAGGATGGTTATCGTAGAGGAGATCCACTCTTTTTTTTTTTTAATGCTTAACAGTGGCTTTTTAAGTAAATGATTGAAAGCACTTAACATTCACTTCAGTTTACTTCCATTAATGTTTGCTAATATATTATTAGCAATTCTTAAATATTTGAAATCAACCAACTTAAGTACAGAAGGCCTACATATGTCTTCTGAGGTGACATGCAGATTGAAAGGAGACTGGGACTTGAGTCCCCTAACCCCTCTGGCCATGGGCCACACAATGATACTACCTCTCAACCTTCAAGTTCTCTCATAGGAGTTCACCAGTGAGACAGGGTGATTGTTGGTTAGAGATTCACTTTTAATGTCTGTGTTCATCAGGTTAAGAATGAAACAGAAATCTCCATAGGCCTTTGCTTTCCTATCTGGCTACTCTTCTCTTGTGCATGTGGTAATAGCCTTTTCATAATATTTTGCATTGGCCTCTCACACTGTTCATTCCACTGAGTTGAGAGAGTTTTGAATGCAAAAAGTAGTCTTTATTCATTTCTATTTTCCTGGCCAGCAGCAGTAAAAATAGTCCTTTAGGGTCTAAATGGTTGACATGAAACAGCATATTTGTAATCCATATCTCATTTAGCACTAGTTTTCTTGATTCTTAGTGTTTTTTCAAGTGTGTATAATATAATAATATTAAATATTACAGCAGAAAAAAACAAGTCTTTTTTTTTTTCTCTTTGGAGTAACAAGTGATTATTTCTATCAACATCTTCGTTAGACTGGAGGAGGGGGAGAAAATAAACAACAACCCCCTATACTTATGTTTATGTAGCAACTCACAGGGCCTGATACTAGCAAATTCCTTGCATCCACTCAGATACAAGATAGAAAACCTAGATTACTGAAAAGTAACAATACTTATGGCTGGCCATATCCACACAACACCTGAACTGAGTATATCATTCTTTGTTAGCTCTTGGGGGGTTTTTTGTATTCTTTTTTCAAAATTTACCATCTTTTTTTTTTAGTTTATTTATTTAGAGAGAGAGAATGCAAGTGGGTGAGGAGCAGAGAGAAAGGGGAGAGAGAAAGGACCCCAAGCAGGCTCCTCATGGTCAGCACAGAGCCCAATACGGGGCTTGAACTCGTGAACTCTGAGATCATGCCCTAAGTCAAAGTCAAATACTTAATTGACTTTGACTTAGCCATCCAGGCGCCCCTCTTATCTCTTTGTTGATGACTAAATGCCCTAGGTACAAATTTTAAAATCAGAAATGATAATACCACTACTCAATGAACACATCCTAAATAGAATTGCAATGGTTGTCTTAAATAGAGATTCCAAACTCTGCTTTCTTTATGACACCATCTCCGTTTCCTATAAGGCTGCTATTCTGTGTACTTTCTCACTCAGTGAACTACTTTATATTCCAATTTGTGATGGCACCTCAGTTTTCCATGACTCAGAGTGATTCCCGTTGAATTATTAGTCTCTACTTCCATCCCACCCATGCTTTTTACAAAGGCATTCATCACATGTTGTTGAGCGCTTCCAATGACTTTTTTTAGTTTAATTATTTTGAGAGAGACAGAGAGAGAGACAGAAAGACAGAGAGAGGGAATGGGGGAGGGGCAGAGAAAGGGAGAGAGATAATTCTAAGCAGGCTCCAAACTGTTAGCATACAGCACAATATGAGGCTCCATCTCACAAACTGTGAGATCATGACCTAAGCCCAAATGAAGAGTTAGATGCTTAACTGACCAAGCCACCCAAGTGTCCTTTCCTGTGACTTTCATATGGGTGTTTTGTCTAAGTTTACCTGCTATACCTAGATTAGGAGACCTGAAATCATGTATTGCAGAATACTGTTTGGAATTTTTCACAGGATTCATTAGAGCAGTCTACTCACAGTGAGTTGATTCAAAGTCACATGCTAACTATCCATGGGAAGGAATAAAAACATGTATCACAAGGTGTAAGATGGAGAAAAGGAGAATAAGACCTGCTTATTTCAGTAGACCTGGAAAAGTATGTAGAGACAAAGAATTAGAACATAAGATAAATCCAAGTTCTCTGTATATCTGGAGTAGGGAAGGGAAAAATTATAGAAACCATTTCACTATAGGAAAAGGAATAAAGAAACTCTGATATCAAAAGGAGCCTTCTCATAGAATCTACTAGAAGATGGTGGCTGATAGAGGTGCAAAAATACCTATGGATACAATATCCCAGACCAGCTTCCAGCAAGGACATCATGGAGGATGCTACCACAGGTGCCCAGTGACTCTTGTGCACTTGTGCACTATTTCTTGAGCAACTGTACAGCTTGGAGACTTAATGCATAGACCCATCAGTTTTAACTGTGTTGGTGTGTGTGCATGTGTATGACATAAGCCTGTATGCATTTCCTACTTCCAGCCCCGGGACTAGTCTGAGCAGTAGGGTAGGGATGAGCCTAGAGAGACTGATGGTTGTAACTGGGAGAAGATAGAGGCAGAAAACTGGGGCCAGGTTCTGATAAGAAAAAGTCAATATACTGTAGAATTGTGTGATAAGTGCCATAATTTAGATGAGGGGGGCTTTGAATACAGAAAACAACTACGTAATTTGGGAAGAGTTTATAAAAGAGAACTTGGAAAAAAGGACCAATATCCAAACACTATCATTGTTGTCTCTCTTTTCAGGGTGTGTTCTCCCACCATGGTGATTTTCAATAACACTACATCATCTTCCCCAAACTTCCTACCCACTGCATTTCCTGGGCTGGAACTTGCACATGTCTGGATCTATATTCCTGTCTGCTGTCTCTACGCCATTGTCCTCTTGGGAAATGGCATGATTCTGCTTGTCATCTTTGTTGAGAGGAGTCTTCACAAGCCTATGTACTATTTCCTCTCCATGCTGTCAGCTACTGATCTCTGTCTGACCATCTCAACCCTTCCCACAGTGCTCAGGGTTCTCTGGTTTCATGTCCAGGAGATTAGCTTGAAAGCTTGCCTCATTCAAATGTTCTTTGTACATGGCTTCTCTTTCCTGGAGTCTTTTGTCCTGGTAGCCCTGGCCTTTGACCACTTCGTGGCTATCTGTTACCACTGAAGTATGCCACTGTCTTCACAGACATGATCATCTTGGTGATTGGACTGATCATTTACATACGGCAAGTAATTTTATCTTTCCCATGTTTCTAGCCTTGACAAGAGTATCTTTCCATGGAGGCCAAGAGCTTTCCCACCCATTTTGCTACCATCCAGATATGATTAAATACACATATTCCAACCCCTGGATCAGCAATTTTGGGGGCATGTTTCTTCAGTTCTACCTGACCGGCATTGACTTACTGTTCATCTTTTCTCCTACATTCTGATTCTCCAAACCGTCTTGAGTGTCATGGCCCCTAAGCAACAACAAAAAGCTCTCAGCACTTGTGTCTGTCACATCTGTGCTGTCACTATTTTCTATGTGCCAATGATCAGCCTATCCTTTACACACCGCCTTCTCAGCTCCACCCCAAGAGTGGTCTGTAGCATTCTGGCCAATCTTTATTTGATCTTACCACCTGTACTGAACCCTATCATTTACAGCTTGAAGACCAAGACCATCTGCCAGGCTATGCTCCAGCTGCCCACTTTAAGGGCTCCCGGGGCCCCACTTTGAGGAGTCATAGAGGACGCTGGGGGTTGAAGGGAAGAGAAGTTATGTTTAAGCAGGAAAGGGATCTGGGTCTGTGCCATCCTCAGGCATTTTAGTTACTGAAGCAGTTTCACTTAAATCATAAGAGTGGAAAGAGAAGAATACTTTTCCCCTAAGCTTATTGAAAAGTTAAAAAAAATCCACTATAATTCAAACCAAAATTAATTGTGTCTATGTCCCTCAAACATTTAAAACAATTATATGAAACTCCTGTGCACATTAAAAGCACAATAAGATCATTTTATTCTGGTTGAACAATTTAATTATCTGCTTGAAAACAATAATTCTTAGACCAAAAATAAATGACTATAATTTTATGTCTGTTAAGCTGACAGAAAATCATTTATTTCTGTGGTCAGATTTCCCAGGGGTCATCAGAGATTTTTTATTTTTTTATGAGGTGGTAAATGAAAGAGTTACAGGTGTGTGCAAAGACACACACATTGCAATTTGTAATGTAAATAAAACTGCAGGAAACACACACTGGTTTCAGTTCTTAATGTTACCTCTAGGAAGCCTCATCTCCTTGCAGATGCACTTGCTGAACCTCTATCTTTTCTTGAATCCTTTTTCTCCTCAGCAAAAGTGAAATTGTCACCGAACTAATTGCTATTTGTTATACCTCCAATGAATACAATATCTAATGTCACATATCACACTTCATTATTTTTCCCATTGCCTAGATATTCTAATACAGTTCTGATTCTGACTCTGTACCACCTTTTGTGTGTCTATTGGGCTTCAGGAGAGCACCGTTTTTCCTGTTTGCCCTTGTTTCATGGTGTTTAAATTTTTACCTAGCTGTTGGGTTCCTGGACCTTTTGGTGTACTTGTCATTGTAGAATTGCACAGTGACTTTGATGCTTAGTCAGAAATCTTTAGAATACCTTGCTTAACATTACTTGTTTGGTCAGGAAGTTACCTGGGGCACCTGAGTGGCTCAGTCAGTTAAGCATCAGCTTCATCTCAGGTCATGAACTCGTGGTTGATGAGTTTGAGTCCAGTGTCCAGCTCTGTGCTGACAGCTTCGAGAGCCTGGAGCCTACTTACGATTCTTTGTCTCCTCTCTCTCTGTTTCTCCACCACTTGCACTCTCTCTCTCTCAAAACTACCGATTAATAACAACAACAACAATAAGAAGAAGAAGAAGAAAAATAAAAGAGAAGTAAACTTACAATAGAGTTGATGGGATGTTGGGGGAATTCTTCTAAGTTTTTTTTTTCCACATACAGAGTTATGAAACTTTGTTCCACTGAGAATAATTCATGTCTAAGCACAGGACACCATGCAGATATTCTGATCTGAGCCACCCGTTTCTTCTCCTTACATCCCTTTCCTACTCTTGGCAGACAAGGAACACATACAAATATTTATAAACTAGGATAGTAGTGTATAGTCAAATGTATATCTTATTTGCTTGATATTATTTATCATTTTCTGCTAATCATATATTAGATTTTTATATTGGACTTTATATTAGACTTTACTTCTCCTAGGAAGCTCTCTCATGTGATTCTCCACTATGATAGGCAAGTTGCCAGTCTTTTATTCTTTCATTTGCTTTCTTAGATGTGTGCTTAAACGTATCATATTTTACTCAATGAATTTAATATTTTATTAGTTGTTGTCCCCACCACCAGACTGTAAACTCCTTGATAGCATAAATTTAAGTTTTATTTAATCCTTAACATCTAATACAATGCTTTGCAAATGCCACTTAGTTCTTGATGCTGTGTTGCATAGGTGAATAATACTTAATATTATTTTTATATCACAGTTTATGTTATTTCCTATTACTTAATATTTCAGTAGTTTGTGGTATTTAGTATAGAAAATAATCATTAATATATATTAGAAATAAATATCTCATCACCCCCTGATTATGTTCTTATATTTCTAGAATGTGAATGCTTGGAGCCAACCATGGTTAGACACAATTTCCCCCAAACCTTCTCATGAATTTTCCACGTCTTCATACACTATACAATGGGATTCATCAGAGGTGGTACTAGCAAGAAAATGTCCACAATGAGGATCATAGCCACTGGGGACTTGTGCTTGTCAAAACGGTGCATGGAGGCCAAAGCAACGATGGGCACATAGAAGATGAGCACAGCACAGATGTGGGAGACACAGGTGTTGAGGGTCTTGAGCCGCTCCTTATGGGATCCAATTCCCATCACCGTCTTCAGGATGAATATGTAGGACACAGCAATGAACACATTGTCTGACATCATACAGAGGGCAACAAAGAAACCATAGAAAAAGTTGACCACTTTATCAGAGCAAGCCAGCTTCATGACATCCTGGTGTAGACAATAAGAGTAAGAAAGTAGCCTTCTCCTACAATAGGTCAATCTTTTGAGATTGAAAGGAATGGGATCACTAAGAGCATGCTTTTAATTAGAAACACCAGGCCCATTTTGGCAACTCTGGCATTGGTGAGGATAGAGCTATAACTCAGACGGTTGCATATGGCCAAAAAGTGGTCAAAAGACATGATCAGGAGCACTGAGGACTCCATATCTGTGAATCCATGGATAAAGAATTCTTGAGCAAAGCAGGCATTTGGGGAAATTCCTGTAGCATTGAAAATAAAAATCCTCAGCATAGTGGGGAGGGATAAGAGGGAGAGGCCCAGGTCAGAGACAGCCAACATAGACAGGAAATGCGGGCATGGAGTGAGGACTCTGTCCTGATCACAAAGAGGATGGTACAGTTGCCAAGGATGGCCACCAGGTACATGAGGCAGATGGGGACAGAGATCCAAGCATGAACATGCTCCAGTCCTGGGATCCCAATCAGGAAGAAGGTGGTGATCTCAATGTTAGACGCATTGATAGTGTGCATGATGAATCAGAGGGAAAGTGTTTACTCCCAGATCTGAAATGACAATTTTGACATAAATGACATTTTCAGCACAAAAAGTGCTCCTTTCAGCATTTTTCTCTGAGATATAAAGAAAATACAGTTGTGAACGACTCATATTTAGGAATAAAAGAATGAAGTATTTCTAAACAAACTATTGATAATAGAGTCAGATAATGTTAATTGACAAGGAGAACCAGAAATATAGGAACTATCTTGACCAATCACATTTTTCCATAAAGTCTTCAGAAAAAATACCCACATAAAGATCAGTGACCTGCAAATAAACTCCCCCTTTTCTATTAGGACTTGCCCCTCCCACCCCCAATCCAATGAAAAATTTCATAAAGTTAGACTGAGCCATAGGACAATTCTTTTTGCTTGGTCCAGAGTAATCCTAGAATTAAAAAAAAATAATAAAGACAGGAACCTACAGAAAGTATGTTTTAAGAGAGTGGACACTAAGTGTTTTGTCTAATTCTATAGTCTTTTCCTCCAAATATATTTTTAGGCAAAGAAAGGGCTTGAGCTTCTAAAATTGATCTTACTCACAAGCTCACCACAGAAAGAAGTACAAAAAAAGGACAGAAACTAGGTCTTGTGTACTTGACTATTAACCCTCTCTTATAGTAGTATAGTGAAAAATCCCATTTTCTTATATGGAAGCAGATAGAATGTTCTTTAAAATGATGACTCCATATCAGTAGTCTCCATCCATGAGCATGGGAGGAGATAGAGGTCCATAGGCTTGCTTTATAGTCCAACATATACTCTCATAAATACAAGTGCCTTAGCAAACTGGACTATGGGCCAGTCATGGTGGGTTGCAAAGTGGGAGATAGTATGTTGGTGATGAGGGAGACTGGGATTCTCTGAATCCTTTTTTTTTCCCCTGGCACCATAAGATAAGTATATGTTCTATAGCTATGTTTGTCTTTTGTTTTCATAGACAACTGAGCTAACTATGTAGCTCAGAAAACATAAGTTTTCTCTTTATGGAACTAAGTTAATGGGGACAATGGGTTCCAAGATACACAGAGCATGTTAGATTTTACTCCTTTGCCTAGAGAAGTGAGGGTTTAACTGAAAAGCTTGGGCTTTGTCAGAACACTCTTGACTATTAAGAATCAGAAACTCAAGCTTTTCGATTAGTTCATCCCTCTGTCTCCTCCCTGGAAGTCAGGAGGATGGGACTGAAAGTCCTACAATCACATGGTTGGTTCTCCAGGCAAACAGCCCCCAATCTTAGGTGATATTCAGAAGTTACCATTTTAACATGAGAAAAAACAACTTTGTCTTCTCTCATCCCCTAGGAAACTCCAAGGGAACTCAGTGCCAAAAACAGTGAAGGCAAAACATATGTTACTATAAATCACAATATCACAGTGACTAATGGCTTTCACTCACAAAGCATTTATGCCCCTAAACATTTTTCTGTTAAATATCCTCAAACATCCCATCAGTCTTCTAATTTCACTACTATACTTGCTGTTTCCTTCACTCTAACAGCTCTTTCTCAGAAGTCATATCCTCAGAAAGGCCTTTCCTGAATACACTAGCTCCCTTTGTCATGCTCCGTTCCTTTGCTCAAATCCAATGAAAGTATTAACTTCACTCTGATATATAGTAAATCTCCAATAAATATTTGTTAGCTAAAATACATAAATAAAAAAAATTTTCTAAATGATGGAGTTTGGGAGTGGTGGTGGTCTAGAGCTGACAGCCAGGAAAGAATTCTTGAGACATCTCTGGTGCAAAAAAAAAAAAAAAAAAAAAAAAAAAAGGTGTTTTCATTAAAGTACTGGGCCAGGACCCCTGTGCAGAAAGAGCTGTACTGGGGTTGTGAAGACTGACTGTTATATACTATGCAGTTGGGGGAGATAAAAGCAAAAGGAGGCCTCCAGAAGGACTTTCATATGCTAAAGAAGATTCCTAAGATAAAGAAGACTCCTAAGAGGCCTAACTATTATCAAGCTAAGGGTGGTGCTCCTCTTGTAAGGCATTAACATTACAAAGGTAGGAAGTTCCTGGAGAAATGTTACACTCTGTGTTTGCCTCACTATGGAAGGGAGGATAATATTGGAGTTCTAGGAAACAGGGTCTATTGGTTTCTGAAGATTTAGTCTATTGATATTATTGCCTCATAATTTACTAAGACATTTGCAAACTGATGGAGACTCCTGTCCTACAAAACTGTGATCTCTATCAATTAACTACTTGTTTTGTTTCCTTTCCTCTGTTCTTGGGCAGCCAGGAGTGCCTGAGGATTGTCACACACATCCCACCAGGCTGGGGAGGGGGGGCACGGAGGGCTTGTTAGCCTGTGCTTTGCCCTCAGCTTGCCTTATGCTCCCCCGTCATAAAGACAATGTCAACGGATATATTAATTTAATAAAGTATTTTTTGTATTTTAAAAGTACCTTTTATTAGAAGATCTTGTGTTAAAATTAGTTTAAAAGTATACTCTTTATAAAACATTAAAATAATTCTACTGAGGGGCAATAAATAAAATATGTAAAATGAAAAAATACATTTATCAAGGTAGCTTATTAACCCTCTTATATGTCATTAAGTAATTAATAAATACATAAATAAACCACTTCATAGAAAGATAAATGGAACACTTCATTTTATCCCTCTATTCTAAGATCTGGAGAAGAAAGGAAGAAAAGTACAGTGGATTGAAAGAGAACATAGGGAAATGGGAAGGGCTGAGATCAACTTTTATCAAATTGCCCTGGGTATTTTATTTTTATTTATTTTTTATTAATTTTTTTCATGTTTATTGATTTTTGAGATAGAGAGAGAGACAGAGCATGAGCAGGGGAGGGGAAGAGAGAGACTGAGACACAGAATCAAAAGCAGCTCTGGACTCTGAGCTGTCAGCACAGAGCCAAATATGGGGCCTGAACACATAAACTGTGAGATTATGACCCGAGTTTAGGTCAGACACTTAACCGACAGAGCCATCCAGGTGCCCCTGTGCTGGATGTTTTATATTTGTTAGTGTAAGGATGCAGGTCTGACTCAATCTGACTCCATGAGACAATAAAAGGGCACACATTGCCCAAGGCAGGAGGGATCACCCTTGTAACACCCAATCAAGAAGGCCAGCTAACATGCATAACATTTCTAAGGGCAGGCCTAGAAATAGAAGCTATAGGTAATCACTTATTGCTTAAGGCTAGTTACACCCTACATGAGGGTCCTGGGTCCTGGGTCCACTCTGTAATTGGTTAACACTCTAAATGTTGTGATTGGGTCCCGCCAAAAGTAACAAACACTCTGAACAATGTGTATGGTTAGAGTTACTGCCAATGATGTTATGCGATAATGATTGGACCCTGTACCTGTGTCCAAATTTCCTGTAACTCCCCCGTCCCAAAACCCATAAAAACCCTGCTTAGCTCTTGTTCTGGGCTCTCAGCATGGATCCACTGCACTGGTAAAGTCTGTGAGCCCAATTTTAGGCCCTGCCAACCGAAGCTCATAATAAAGCCCTTTGCTTTTGCATGCATGACTCGGTCTCCCTGGTGGTCTCTGGTTTTTGAGGATGATATTGGAAACTTGGGCATAACATTAGTTCATTTAATCCTCATGTGGCATTATTATCACTGATTTGCAAATTTGAAAACTAAAGCATAGAGAAATTAAATAAGATGTTGAAAAACAATATATTGTTATGCACAGACTCATGAGGTTTTGTAACCTTAAGGTGAATCTGCACCTTGGTGAGTTACTGATGGAGACTACACTAGAGGGAGTTGTCACGAAATATACATTTTATTTTCAGCAAATAAGATCATGGGGAATAACTTCCAAAGCTGTGACTCCCTCACAGACGTGAGTGGGTTCCATTTTTTTAAGGTTTAGGATGAGTGGTGTAAGATTTAATGGATGGAGGCAGAGATGGGAGGAAAGGGACTATATTATGGAGCCAAGAAAGCCTTTATTGAGATCTGCAATTACCAGGCGAGGTCCCATGACTCCAGGAGTGGAGAGTCAGGGAAGTCTCCCCTGGTACAGGAGGGGCGAGGTATTTTATGGGTGAAAGACTTCCTGTCCGGTCCTGGGAGGGCAGACCACCAAATAAGGACACTTTAGGGATGTGGCGGGATGGGATAGGTTGCCTCCTTGGTCAGGGTGGTGGGAAGCTGGGGCTCCATGATTGGCTGTTTTCAAACTGGCACGTAACATTCTAGGTCTGCAGGTGAGGGGTGGGGGTCGTTGGTGCAAGTTGTTTTTCCAACCCACAGCAAAATGGCCGCTTGGTCGCCATGCCAAGGTGACTCCCAAGGTGACTCTTACAAGTGGGTCCCATTTCTTTAGGGTTTAGGATGAATATTCAGAAAGGAGAGTTTTGTCATCACATGTAACGGCAGACATAAGGTTGTGCAAGCTTACTCCAAATACATGTCTGTGCATGGGGTGCCTGGGTGGCTCAGTCAATAGAGAATCCAACTTTAGCTTAGCTCATGATCTCATGGTTTGTGAGTTCCAGCCCCGCATCAGGCTCTGTGCTGACAGCTCAGAGCCTGGATCCTGCTTGGATTCTGTGTTTCACTCTCTTGGACCCTCCTTGCTGCCTCACACCATGTTGTCTCTATCTCAAAAACAAACACTAAAAAATTAAAAAAAAAAACCCAACAACATGTCTATGCAGGTATCTTATCTTATGTAAATGAAGTGTTTGCTCCTTTTAGGGCCCAGACTTTGACATTATAATGAAGCAGAGGTAACTGTCAGACAAGGGGAAGGGGCTGTGGCCATGCTCTGAGAGCAAGGTACAGACCTTATTAACTAATTGGGGTTTGGGGCTCTTCTTGGGTAAGGAAGGAGGGGTCTTGCTTACTTTTGAAACAGCACTTGGGGGTTTCACCACTGGTTGTCTGTGATAGGGCAGGCTATATCTGGCATGGTAGAAACTATTAGCTTTGCATTCCCTTTGTTGCCTTAAAATCCTTAACTCCTGAGGTTTTTGCATTTCTTTGTAATTCTGACTGACATCTCTTAGAAGTTCTGCAAACTGTGCTTGAGCAAATAGGGTATAGATGATGAAAATAGCTGGGGGCCTAAAATGACTTCTCTAGGTTCATGAAAGCTGTGTCTTGTCTTTCTTGGGAGACTCAGAACTCTTTCTACTTATAGTTTGAACTGATGTCATTTGAATTGAAGCTTTTTCAATTATACCACACTTTTTTTTTCTAGTATATTTTAATTTTTTTTGAATATAACATAATTTATTTTTTAACATATGCAATTATTTTCCATCATTTACAATACAGTAGTTACAATGACACTCCAAACAGAAAAGCAAAGTAAAAAATCAAAACCCCAACTTCTATTTCATGTAATTAGACTTATACAGAAATTAGAAGGTTAAGTAACAACTAGTTAATCACCTAATTTCACAGCGGCAATTGTTATATAGCAGCTTATCTATAATACATTCAAGATAAATGATACAATTTACTACTTGCCCATAAGCTACAACACAGCCTGCTTAATACCTTTCCTTAAATTCCACCTCTATACTACAATATACTTGAGGTCCATGCAAAAAAAGTAGCTACCTTTTATATAGGAAATGGATGATTAAGTCTTTAGTGTTGTAAAAGCAACTTCATTAAAATATAACCACCCCCACCACCAAAAAAAGAAGAGAAAAAAAAGTAAAGAAAATAATAAGGGAAAAACCCAAGACACACTTCTTATGGGGGAAAAAAACCAGCATGTAATTTCTGTCCTTGGTGGAATGTATTAAATAAGCAAACATCCCCAACAAGCAAAACAAGTACTTCAGTGTAAAAATATTAAAAAAAGAAAACCCTCTCACATGCATAAATGAAAAATTGCACACAAAGAACTCACATCTTTTCAAGCTTCAATAGTAAATATTTTGCTACTATGTATTAAATACTGCATGGTTTGCCCAAGCTAAGATGAAACCACATCATGAATCAATAAGCATTTTGCATTTTCTTTCATTATCTACTCAAAGTCATGCCTACTGCACCTCTAAACATTTCATTAAATCCAATTATACAGCAAACACTCCCCAAATAAACTTAGATTGTATTGCAGTTTCACTTAACGGTGTATAAAATGCTGTGTTGTGACAGGTATCAACTATCCATTAGATACTGAATCAATTTTTCTTAAGCACTACTAACTGCTTGCCTTTCTTGAAGCTAGATCATTCTGAAAATTTCCTATTAGACCTATGAGTGCAAACATATGGTTTCTGTCCTTCTCTGCCTGACTTATTTCACTTAGCATGACACCCTCGAGGTCCATCCACTTTCCTACAAATGGTCATATGTCATTCTTTCTCATTGCCATGTAGTACTCCATTGTGTATATATACCACATCTTCTTGATCCACTCATCAGGTGATGGACATTTAGGCTTTTTCCATGTTTTGGCTATTGTTGACATTGCTGCTATGAACATTGGGGTACATGTGCTCCTATGCATCAGCATTTCTGTATCTCTTGGGTAAATCCCTAGCAGGGCTATTG
>PJEM01004398.1:0-57832 GCA_004023845.1 Helogale parvula | reverse complement strand
AAGTTCTATGGATAGTTTTTTGAGGAACCTCCACACTGTTTTCCAGAGCGGCTGCACCAGTTTACATTGCCACCAACAGTGTAGGAGGGTGCCCGTCTCTCCACACCCTCGCCAGCATCCCTAGTCTCTTGATTTGTTCATTTTAGAGACTCTGACTGGTGTGAGGTGGTATCTCAGTGTGGTTTTGATTTGTGTTTCCCTGATGATGAGTGATGTTGAGCATCGTTTCATGTGCCTGTAGGCCATCTGAATGTCCTCTTTGGAGAAGTGTCTGTTTGTCTTCTGCCCATTTCTTCACTGGGTTATTTGTTTAGTGGGTGTGAAGTTTGGTGAGTTCCTTGTAGATTTTGGGTACTAGCCCTTTATCTGATATGTCATTTGCAACTATCTTTTCCCATTCTGTCAGTTGCCTATTAGTTTTCTTGATTGTTTCCTTTGCAGTACAGAAGCTTTTTATACCACACTTTCTATCTCATGTTAATTAATAAGTTTGAAAACTAAAATAATCACAAGGAAATTGCACAAGGAAATTCTGTTGGAAGACATATAAAGATTAGTGATATAATAAGCAATACAAATGTCAAGAAAGGCTGAACCCTTGAACTTTATCACATCCTAATTCCACACCCTGTAGAGTTACCTCCAGAGCTAGTTGACTCAACGTTAGTCATTTCAATTTCATTCCTGACAAAATTGCATCAGATGAGAGATGAAAGGCCTATAGAGATTTTTGGTAGCAAAATTCAGCAAATAGAACCAACTCTGAAACAGTAAAGGTAAAGGTATGTAATCAATAGTTGTTTAGCCAGATTAAGAGGTGAGGAAGGTAAGAGATCATTCTTAATAAGATGAAGGGGAAAAAGAGGGGAGGTATTTTAAAAAGAAGGCAAAAAGAAAGCATTGAGAACTATTATTATATATTAAGCATTGTGTTAGACCATTTTTTTATGTCGATAATTCTGCTTTCAAAATGTTCAACTTTTTTTGTGAACTTGGAAATAAATATCTGCCTGCCAGAGGCCAGCTCCGGCGGGTCCAGGGCTCCCTGAAGGGGTAGTGTTGGACGGACGAGAGCCAGGAAGAGACACTCACGCAGTTTCTTAATTGGTCCAGCCCAGCATCCTCTTGTCCTGTATCTCATTAACTCCGTATCTCCTGTATCTCTTCTGTATCCTGTATCTCCTATCTCGTCAGGTCTTGGGCCTTTATTTATAGACTTATGACATCAAAAGGTGGAACTTTTACAAATAATTCTCAGTGATAAAGATGCTTTGAAAAGGGTGCAGAAACAGGTTTTACAGAGGCATTTCTTTAGAACTATTTTAATTACAGTGAGGTAACTTACACATCATAGGATAATCAGGACATTCTCAGTGAAAAGCAGATAACATACACATTTGTTTGAACTGGTAGTAAATCTTACAACTAAGAAGATAGTAGGATGTTTGTAGTGAGAAGCAGATAGCAAACACAGTTTATAACAATGATGCTAAAATCAGTCACAGATAGGGCTAGGAGGCATTCTATTTGGCTCACAAGAGGAAGAATACATTCCTGATGGCTAGTAAGTAAACCTTTTGTCAACCTTGTTCTTTGATGTTGAAGGTGTAAGCACCATAGGTGTGCCTTAGCAGGCCTTTGCATGAGTTTAAGTTGTAACTACTCTTACCAATCCTCACAAAGGGCACCAAATTAGCATATGTATGCGCAGTAACTTGTGCCTGGCTCTTGTTTGTTTCTATTTCCTGAGTTAGGCTTTCTCTCCAGGTCAGGGTAAATATTATCTTTGTGTTCTTTAACCCCCTTTATTTCCATGTCTTAAGTTTGTGAAGCTCAATAGAAGAGCCTTTCATCAAACATCTGCAGTGCCTTATTTAACTTCCTCTTCATAGAGGTGGGAATATGCTTCCTCCCATGAGGTTTCTGGGGAATATTGGTCTGATTTGGAACATTGTGAGGCCTAATCAATAGCAACAGGCTTAATTTTGCACAAGCAATGAGTTTACAGAAGGAGATGCTAGCTTTTGCCCATGGGGCAGGAGCCATGCTACTTTTACCATTTCCTTACTGTGAATGTGTCATCCAGCAAGGCCAGCGTGGCTCCCAGCATCTGCCAAGCCTCATAGCCTAGGGATGAGCAAGAGGTAATTGTAAGAGTCATCTTGGAAGTCATTTTGGGATGGCGACCGAGCAGTCATTTCTCCGGGGGCTGGAGAAGAACACGTGCACAGACGACCTCCCTGCCCTTCACCGGCAGACCTGGGATGTCCTGCCCCATTTGGAAGCAGCCAATCATGAAGCTCCAGCTTCTCACCACCCTGACAGAGGAGGCAACCTATCCCATCCCGCCACATCCCTAAAGTGCCCTTATTTGGTGGTCTGCCCTTCCAGGACCGGACCGGAAGTCTTTCACCCATAAAATGCCTCGCCCCTCCTGTACCAGGCACGACTTCCCTGACTCCCCACTCCCGGAGTCACGGAACCTCGCCCGGGAATTGCAGATCCCAATAAAGGCTTTCTTGGCTCCATAACTTGGTCTCTTTCTTTCCCCTCATCTCTGCCTCCATCCATTAAATCTTACAGTAATAAAACAGCAGAATTACTTAGAAGATTAGCTATCGTTGGCACAGCCCTGATCAGTCTGGAACACAATAAAACTATTAGCAGTAGGGGGGTCTGGATGGCTCAGTGGGCTAAACTAAGCATTCGACTTTGGCTCAGGTCATTATTTCACAGCTTGTCAGTGAGTTCAAGCTCCGCATCAGACTCTGTACTGACAGCTCAGAGCCTGGAGCCTGCTTCAGATTCTGTGTCTCCCTCTCTCTCTTCCCCTTCCCCATGCTTGCTTGCTCTCTCTCTATCTCTTTTTCTGTCTCTGTCTGTCTGTCTGTCTTTCTCTCTCTCAAAAATAAAATAGAAACATTAAAAAAAATCTGCCAGCAATAGTTAGCATCAAAGAGGGCCCAATGCATTTGTTTCTCAAGTACAGACCTTATGTAGAGATATTACTGAAATATCTTTTCAGTAAATTGACTGTCTTGAGAGAAAGTCCTGTTTGTTATTTCTAATAAGAATTAAAATTCATGAACATGTTCTCTTAGGTGAATGATATCTTAAATTTCATGTACATCATTTTACTTAATTCTGCATGCAACTCTACTCTGCAGGTACTATTATTATCTCTGTTTTATAATTTAGGAAGAAAATAAACAGCTAGCAAGGGATAAAACTGGAATTCAAACTGAAGTGTGTCTCACTCCCCTGCCAGATGCCAAGGACTTCCTGATAATGCTCCTTATATTACTACCTTTCCAATCTCCTGTGACTCATTTGGTATAATTACATTGTCTTCTGGTCCCTGTTCTAAAGTTCTTCTAGTAATTTGATACCATAAGGGCATCTCAGCTGTCCTTTCTTCTAAGACTGAAGCCCTCTGCTATGATTCCAGTCTAGTGGCTGAGACCATGTGACCTATGGCCTGGCTTAACCTGGGATAGCTGCCTTCCTAGTGGCTCATTAGGCAGATAAATTGTATCCTGTCATCAGATGGGGTTTCGTTACTGCTAATACCTTTCTCACTCTGTCTAGCATTTTGTCTAACTATGTGAACAACTGGATGCTCTTTACCATGAACCATGGATGGGTCAAGTGAACAGTGTCAGTGGAGGGCTGAAAGAAGATTCAGTGCATTTTTATTTCATAGCTTTTTCTCCAAATTTAAGTTGAACTCTCCTCTTGTCAGGCAAACATAGCTCTGAGAAAAGTTCCCTCCATTTCTATTCCCCCCATTGCAACCTTAGTTAGTTAGTTAGTTAGTTAGTTAGTTAGTTAGTTAGTTAGTTATTCTCGCCCCTTAGCCCTCTTTATATCAAAATTCCGGAGCTTCCGTGCGGTCTCCTTATTCACAGTACCTAGTTCTTCAGGTACTCACGTTTCTGACACACTTCAGGATACAAAGCCATATGATGAAGCAACATTATGTCAGAGTCCCCTTGCACTTACCATTTGACCACATAGTGAAAGACATGACATTGGCTACACACTTCTCAGCCTCAGTGTATCACATCTGTTGACTGAGACCTTTATCTCTAGATCACAGAGTCCTTGAGCTGTCTTCTGAGGTTTGCACTCATGAGGCACCAATTCCTCTAGTTCTGCTACCCTCTTTAAACAAATGATTTCCCTGAGAAATTCCCTAGAAATTCCTAGAAGAGAGCTTGCTTCGGGACCATAATTTTAACTTCTTGGTTTCCAAGGGCCATGAAAAGATCAGACTGTATGTCCCATAGATTTTGGAGACCTGTTCATACCAAGGATAGTGCTCCAGAGATTAGGGAAAGCAGTTGAGGCTCCAAGAAAGCATTTAATTCCAAATTAATTGTTATGTTAAGTCCACCATTCCTTTGTTTCTTCGTTTTTTTCTTATTGTCAATGAAGTTGTTTTTCCATCTTTATTATTGAAATATAGAAAGATGCAGAAACACGAAGTGTACAGCTCAATTGATTTTTACCTATGTATACAACCAAGTAACAATCAAGGATATGCTAAAGTCTCTATATCTGATTATTAATTTTTCTCTTTCCTTTTAGTTGTTACTTTTTCTTTGTGTATTTTGAAGTTTCCTATTAGATGTATAAACATTAAAGTTGTTATGACCTCTTGGGGCATGTGGGTGACTCAGTCAGTTGAGCATTCTACTTTGACTCAGGTCATGATCTCTCAGTTCATGGGTTCAAGCCGCATGTTGGATTTTGTGATGGCAGCTGGAGGCAGCTTCAGATTCTCTATCTCCCTCTCTCTTTGCCCCTCCCCCACTCATCCGCTCTCTCTGTCTCTCTCTCTCTCAAAAACAAACATTAAATTTTTTAAGTTATGACTTCTTGATGAATTGATCCATGCAAAGTGTCTCCTTTTTTCTTGAGGCTATATCTTGCTTTAAATTCCATATGCTCTGATAATATGGCCACATTCACTATATATATTGTTATACGTGAGATTTCTTTTTCTCTCTTTTTATATTTTACCTATGTCTTCGTAATTCATATGGAACTTTTATAATTGACCTGTTTTTTAATCCACTGTGACTAGTGCTGTTTGTAATTGGAGTCTTTAGCCCATTATATTTAATGAAATTATTTATACATTTAGTTTTATGTCTATCATTGTTTTATTTGTCCCCTCATTGTCCCATCCTTTTTTTCTTTTGGTATGTAGCTTTACTTATTTTTTGCAATCTTTAAATCAAATAAGTTCAACTGTTTCAGTATTCTATTTCATTTCCTCAGTTGGATTGTCGGCTATACTTTTGGGTCTTTGTTTTTTGTATTTGCTTTCTGGGTTATCGTATGCAACCTTATTTTCCACCTTGAAATAATATTATACTTTCCCATAGGTAATGTAAGAAACTTTTAACAGTATACTTCCATTTATCGCATTTAAAAATAGTATACAGTTTTTGCTAAGTACATAGTTCTACCTATATTACAAATCTCTCAATACATTGGAATTCTTTTACTTTGAAAAGTAAATTAGCAGAGCATCTGGATGGCTCAGTCAGTTAAGTATCTGACTCTTCATTTTGGCGGTCATGATCTAAGGGTCGTGAGATCAACCCCTATGTCAGGCTCTATGATGGGCAGAGAGCCTACTTAAGATTCTCTTTCTCCCTCTTCTGCTCACTCTCTCAGAAAAAAAAAAGTAAATTATCATGTTCAGAAATTAAGAAAGATAAAAAAATATTTTATTTTTACTCACATTCATCCTTCTGAGCATTTTTCCTTCATTTATTGTGTGCAGGTCTCATGGCTATGACTTTTAAGGTTTTATTTATCTATAAATGTATTTATCTTGCCTTTTCTTTTGAAAGATAATTTTGACAAATATTGAATTCCAGGTTGACAAGTTATATTTCCAGAACTTTCAAAATATGATTCCATTGTCTTGCATCATAGCATTGTTTAACATTGTTTCTTTATTTCTATTATCTTTTTACTCTGCCTGCTTTTAATATATCTCTCTTTTTCTTCAGAATTTGACTGTGATGTGTCTGGATTTCAGTTTATTAACACCTTTTGATGCCTACTACTTTTTACTGCCCTCTAGAAAATACTGACTTTTATTTTGTACAGGACATTCTCATTTTTACATACATTAATGTATTTAACATTTTTCTATGTTCTAACTAGGGACAAATAAATCTCTGAATTATATTATTCAAAATAATGAGAAAATAGATTTCTATTTTTAAGTGTAAATTCCAGTGAGTTAACATACAGTGTAAAATTACTTTAAGGTATACAATTTAGTGATTCAATACTTCCTTCCATACAACAACCAGCGCTCATCAATAACAAATGCACTCCTTAATTCCCATCACCTATTTCATCCATCCTCCAACCCACCTCCCCTCTGGTAACCATCAGTGTGTTCTCTACAGTTAAGAATCTGGTTCTTGGTTTTGCTCTCTCTCTTTTTTCCCTATGATCATTTGTTTTGTTTCTTAAATTCTACATAAGAGTAAAATCATATGGAATTTGCTTTCTCTGACTGACCTATTTCATGTAGCATAATAATCTCGAGTTCAAGTCATGTTTTTGCAAATGGCAAGATTTCATTCTTTTTTATGACTGAGAAATAATACTTCATTGTATATATATATCACATCTTAAAAAACATTTTTTAATATTTATTTTTGAGAGAGAGAGAGAGAGAGACAGAGAGAGACAGAGAGACAGAGCATGAGCAAGTGAGGGGCAGAAGAAGAAAGGGAGACACAGAATCCGAAGAAGGCTCCAGGCTCTGAGCCCCTATCAAACTCACAAGCTGTGAGATTATGACATGAGCCGAAGTCAGATGCTTAACTGACTGAGACACCCAGGCGCCCCTGTACTTCATCTTCTTTATCCATTCATCAGTCGATGGACATTTGGGATCTTTCCATACTTTGGCTAATGCTGATACTGCTGTTATAAACATAGGGGTGCAACTGCCCCTTCAAAACAGCACTCCTGTATCCTTTCAATAAATACGTGGTAGTGCAATTGCTGGGTTGTAGGGTATTTCTATTTTTAACTTTTTGAGGAAACTCCATACTGTTTTCTAGAGTGGCTATACAATGCAAAAAGGGTTCCTCTTTCTCTCCATCTTTGCTACCATCTGTTGTTGCCTGAATTGTTAATTTTAGCCATTCTAACAAGTGTGAGGTGGTATCTCATTATGGTTTTAATTTGTATTTCTCTGATGATGAGTGATATTGAGCATGTTTTCATCTGTCTGTTAGCCATCTTGATGTCTTCTTTGGAAAAGTGTCTATTTGTGTATTTTGACATTTCTTCACTGGATTTTTTTTTTGCATGTTCAGTTTCATAGGGTCTTTATAAATTTTGGATATTAATCCTTTATCTAATATGTCATTGGCAAAAATCTTATCCCAATCTGTCAGTTGCTTTTTAATTTTGCTGACTGTTTCCTTCACTGTGCAAAAGCTTTTTATCTTGATGAGGTCCCAATAGTTCATTTTTGTTTTTGTTTCCTTTGCCTCTGGAGAAGTGTTGAGTAAAAAGTGCCATGACCAAGGTCAAATATGTTATTGCCTGTTTTCTTCTCTAGGATTTTGATGGTTTTCTGTCTCACATTTAGATATTTTATCCATTTTGAGTTTATTTTTCTGTATGGTGTAAGAAAAGTGTTCCAGGTTCATTCTTCTGCTTGTTGCTGTCCAATTTTCCAACACCATTTGCTAAAGAGAACGTCTTTTTTCCATTGGATGTTCTTTCCTACTTTGTCAAAGACTAGTTGGCCATATGTTTGTGGGTCCATTTCTGGGTTCTCTATTCTGTTCCATTGATCTGAGTGTCTGTTTTTGTGCCAGTACCATACCATCTTGATGATTACACCTTTGTAATACAGCTTGAAGTCCAGAATTGTGATGCCTCCAGCTTTTGTTTTCTTTTTCAGGATTGCTTTGGCAAAAAAATAAAAATGATCTAAATCAGCCAGGAGGAAGTCAAACTCTCACTCTTTGCAGATGACATGATACTCTATGTGGAAAACCCAAAGACTCCACCAAAAAACTGCTATAGCTGATCCAAGAATTCAGCAAAGTTGCAGGGTATAAAATAAGTGTACAGAAATCAGTTGCATTTCTATACATGAATAATGAAGCAGCAGAAAGGGAAATCAAGGACTCGATCCCATTTACAATTGCACCCCAAACCATAAAATACCTAGGAATAAATCTAACCAAAGAGGTGAAAAATCTATACACTGAAAACTATAGAAAGCTTATGAAATAAATTTAAGAAGAAACACACACACACACACACACACACACAATGTAAAAAACATTCCATGCTCATGGATTGGAAGAACAGATATTGGTAAAATGTCAATACTATCCAAAGCAATCTACATATTCAATGCAACCTCTCTAAAAATAACACATGCATTCTTCACACAGCTAGAATAAACAGTCCTCAAATTTGTGCAGAACCTGAAAAGACCCCAAATAGCCAATGTTTGGATCTACTTAAAGTAGGGTTCATTCAAAAATTGACTCTTATATGAAGATTAGCATGATGGGTATCTTTTTTGTTCTCTCTCTCTCTCTCTTTCTGTGTGTGTGTGTGTGTGTGTGTGTGTGTGTGTGTGTACTTTCAGTAAAAATGCCTGTAGGAGTGCGGAGGAATCTTGACTGGTTAGATAGATAATCTGATATTTAAGGCAGTTGTAATGGATAGCCCTGTCAATCCTACAGAAAACTCTGGGACTAGAATAGTCCTTCAGAGTTATCCTAGATAGAGGCAAAGAGGCAAGACTGATATACTCCTGCATCAATAGGTCACTGAATGAGATCTGCTCTACCAACCAGGAGCATAACTTGGGTGAGGCAGCTGCATTTGGATCAGAAAAATTCCGGGGACACTTGGGTGGCCCAGTTGGTTAAGCGTCTGACTCTTGATTTCAACTCAGGTCATGATCTCACAGACTGTGAGTTGGAGGCCCACGTTGGGCTCTATGCTGGCAACACAGAGCCTGCCTGAGAGTCAGTCTCTTTCTCTCTGTGTCCCTCCCTTGCCAATTCTCTCTCTCTCTCTCTCAAAATCAAATAAATAAACTTTAAAAAATAGAATTAAAGAAAAAATCCAGAAGGACTCAGCTATATTACAATAGCAGCCAGCATTCAGCTCTGCAATTGTGCTGACTGCACTTATTAGTCTGCCTAGCACCGCTTATATCCAGCTGCTTTGTCTTATAAATTCATCCAGTCTGGGAATAGCCCCTCCAGTGTTTGGGTTGATTCCTTTGCCTGAGGAAACATAAATATAAAAGGATAGAGAATGAACCTTAACAGACATCACTCACTGCAGTATTCTTGAAGCCTCAACTTATACCATTTTCCACCTCTACCATGCATTCTAAATTGCCCTCACCCTTAGCTGATGCCTTTACTGTCCAGGTGGTTTTCATGGTTGGTGACCCAGATCCTTATTCCCAAAAGGTATAAACCTCTGGATACACACTTTTCCCAGGGAATGACTGCTGTACTTGTTCACTTGTCCATCAAAATTTTGGAAGGAGATACCCAGTCAACCATCTGGGTACTGAGCATTTTCTTCCGTACCCCCACTGTTAGGCAGCATCCCTATATTTTCCTGATTAGGGATTAAATACCCATACCAGGTTAGTGACTTATTTTCCTGTCCTCTGGTCTTTGGGCTTGAGAATATCTAAGTTACTAGGTAGGAGCTGCTACTTAAATGTTAATTGTATCCTTGCTGTATCTCCCCAACAGAGCCTAAATTACAGGAATGGAAAGCAAAATTCCTAAGTAAGTCACTGGGAGTGATGGCAAGTGGGGTCACTCTTACTTTTTACATCATTGTTCCCAGATACATGTATGCTAATTATCAAAAATATATCTTCTTTATACTCAAATTATCATCAAATTTACTATTGCTTCATAGCTTTAATTAACTATTATTTAATTTAGGAATTAAACCACTATAGGGCCTGCATAAAAATTAGAGTGATATGGCAAACAAGAAAACAAAAAAACAGAAAGATACTAATAAAATACAAGAGATAGCTTTCAAATAGTTTCTTCTAAATTCAATATATAATGTAGGAGGTATCACATTTTGGGATGCTTGGTTGGAAATCTAACAGGCCATGGCAAGACATGCCTGTTTGAATGCTCAGCTTATGGTATTTGCTAAAAATGGATCAAGGAAATAAATGGAATAACTTTTAAACCATTTTATAACTTATAAAGTGCTTTCATAAATATTTGATACTTATGTGTTGTTATCTCCATTTTGTGAATGATTAAACTGAAATGAACACAGTGAAGTGGCGTGGTCAAACTAAAATATTTTTATCACAAATAACTTGTTCTTTTAACTGTATTGTCCAATTGCTATGAATGCCACGTATCAGGTTTCCTCTATCAGTGTGACTGCTAACGTTTACCTCTCATTTGAGTAGTTCTCCAGTTGCTTTGCCTCACAATTTCTCTCTAGCTCCTATGGGAGTTCTTGAGTACCAAAGAGCTAATATATGATGCCCATTCCTATTCGTGTAAATTTACTGGGAGACCCCAGTGAGCAGGCTGTTTTTCTTTTCCTCCCTAGGGTCTAAACCCCAGTGAGAGGAAGAAGTAGATAAAGGGGAAATAAAAGTTGAGAGTTCTTGCTTTTATCTTTCAAAGGCATGTTTAGCATTTCGTTTTGGTAAGTGCAAGTAATTAAAAATCTATTTGTAAACTTAAAGCTAGG
Organism: Helogale parvula; assembly: GCA_004023845.1. Classification (NCBI taxonomy): domain Eukaryota; kingdom Metazoa; phylum Chordata; class Mammalia; order Carnivora; family Herpestidae; genus Helogale; species Helogale parvula. The sequence continues at coordinate 47,056 of PJEM01004398.1, read as the reverse complement.
GCTTTGTTAAATGTTTATAGTTGAAGAAATGGCTATGGGAGGAAAAAGAAGTGGTGTGTGTGTGTGTGTGTTTGTGTGTGTGTGTGTGTGTGTAAATAAAGTGTGGATGGGATTGTGTGGTATGAAGTTTAGAAAGGATTTTATTTACTCTAGTAGTAAGAGTGTTCCATTTACTTGATCATATTACAAATAAAAGTAAACCTTATTGTCAATTAAAATAGAAAAAATTCTCTTCAACCAACCAGTCTAGTACTTGTTGTGTGGAAGGATTGGTTAGAACATTTTGTAAAAATAATTATTAGTAGTTGATATTTATTGATTATTTTCCTCTGTTAAAGACTATGTATTTTACATACATAGTTATAATGGTTGTATAATAACTATTTTAGATAGATACCATATTTATAATATTTAGTAGAAGAGTATATATATATACACACACACACACATACATACTGCTTGGAGGCCTAAGCAGCTTACCTAGATTTACACAGATGGTAAATTGCCAAGCTGAGATTCATACCTGGATTATATTGCATCAGATCTGATGGCTTATTTCTTGCCTTAAAAATGGAAATTCTAAGAAGTCTGAGCAATGTTTGATGAAATAGCTATTATCCTTGAAATACTCTCCTCCTCTGACACCAATCACATCCCACTCTCCCAGTTTTTCTCCCATATCTCTGGATATTCTTGGACAAGATGCTCTCAGCAATCTCGCTCTCCTCAGGGTTTTGAGATTTAAATTTTGTATTTTGTACATTTTTCATGGATGACCTCATTGGCTATCATGACCCATTTTTCCTGAGGTTCAGACTCCATGTCTAAAAGCATACTCTGACTAAGAATGAGTTGACCCTTGAGAATGTTGATAAGCAGAATGAGCATAAATATCTGTCAGTTACTATTAGAGAAGAAAAGGAAAAGGCATTGAGGAATGATTCTACATGTCTTAAAATTTTTCCCACTCACATTTAGTCTTTGCATTTTTGCTGAGAGCCTTTTATACTCCAGAAACTATGCTGATGACAGATACATGAAAATAAATCTCTTCTGTGCCTTTCCATATTCAGTAGTCAGTCAGTGAATATAGCGGTGGTGGGGTTGGGATGGGGAGGGATACATGAAAACAGTGTATTATAACATAGTGTAGAAACTGTCATGGTAAAGGATGACCCACAGAAGGATCTCCTGAAACATCTGGGTCAATTCCTCTCAGCCAAAGAGGAAAAGCATTACGTGTTTTTGGAAATGAGAACTTTTCTTATGACTCCTGAGGAAGAGAAATCAGAACAAAATTGCTGAATAGGCATTCCGACAGAATAGATGAAGCATGATTTTCATGGCATTTGAGAATCTACTACCATCTTCAAAATAAACATTCTCTGGGCTTGGCATTAGGCTTGCTGCCATGGTGAGAGATACGTCAAACTGTTTAGAGGCTCCCAGTCTAGGATTTGCACTCGAATTACAAGCTGACAAAATAGATCGGCATAGAGAGAAGTCAGAAAATATCAAATGTCAAATGTATTGGTAGAGGGCTGCTTGTTTTTTTTTTTTTATGTTTCTTGTAGTTATCTCCTAGAGATTTATGAAGTAGAATATCAATTTACAACCAAGGTTCAATTTATAGGAGCCCTCAAATTTCTGGTGTCGCCTATATTTTCCATTGAAGATTGATTTTTCTTCTATTGCCATTTGAGCTTATAAAAAATTGAGGAATGAGACTAGCATCTTATGTAAACTCTAAGTTCTCTTGGCTCTCCCTTCATTTGGAGTGTGTTTTGTTTTGTTTTTTTGCAATTAAAACTCAACAAATTCATAGTAAGTTGAAAGATTGTATATTTTACCTTGGAAAATATAATTTGTGAGCTCTTTAGTAGGACTCTAATAGTAAAATCAGGGTTTAGTTTAATATGTGGTAGACTAATGACACCCAGGTGGCTAAGTTGGTTAAGCATCCAACTCCTGGGTTCAGCTCAGGTAATGATCTCACTGTCAGAGGAGTCTGCTGAAGATTCCTTCTCTCCTTCTCTCTGCTCCTAGCCCACTTGTGCATACACACTCTCCCTCTGTCTCTCAAAAAAATATATATGTATATGTATGTGTGGGTGTGTGTGTATATATATATATACAAAATGTGGAGAAGAAGTACCTACCTCATAAGTTTAAGACTTAAAGTAGTCTTTAACTTTATTTTCTAACATTTAATATTTACTATAGTGTAGATGTTTTCAGGGATTTCTGATTATTTTCTTAGACTATTATTTTTAAGCTTTCTTACATGAAATCAAGGATCTTGTTATAAAGCCAATGAAAGAACTAATGAGCATTATGTGGAAAAACAGTGGGAAAGATTTGAATGCCTATCACTGAATCAATCATAGCAGCCCTGTTTTGAAATGATAACTTCATATTTAACTAAAAGCATTGGAAAAGCACCATCATAGGATAAATTGTTATAGGTGAAAATCCAATATTGGAGGACGTAAACATGTTTAAGGATTTTTGATAAATGTTGACAATTGCATTTTATTAATATGCAATATATGCTTCTGAGCATAGCATATAAAAGAACTGGGGAATCCCACATTGAATTTTATCTAAAAGTGTGTCTTCTTTTTTCTTTATGTGATTTCAGATCTGTCTAAAAAGCTCCTGTTCCAGCTTCTCATGTCTGCTCTCAATAGTTCTGAGGCCCAGCTCTTTCTTCTGATTGGAATCCCAGGACTGGAACATGCCCACGTCTGGATCTCCATTCCCATTTGCGTCATGTACCTGGCTGCCATCATGGGCAACAGCACCATTCTCTTCATCATTAAGACAGAGCCCTCACTTCATGAACCCATGTATTATTTCCTGGCTCTGCTGGCCATCTCTGACTTGGGCCTTTCATTTTCCTCTCTTCCTACCATGCTGAGAATCTTCTTGTTCAATTCCATGGGAATTTCACCCAATGCCTGCTTTGCTCAAGAATTCTTTATCCATGGATTCACTGTCATGGAATCCTCAGTGCTTCTAGTTATGTCTTTGGATCGCTTTCTTGCCATTCACAATCCCCTGAGATACAGTGCTCTCCTCACTGGCAACAGAGTTGCTAAAATGGGACTGATCTTAGCCACGAGGAGCACTCTCTTAGTGCTTCCATTCCCTTTCACTCTAAGGAGATTAAAATATTGTCAGAAGAATCTCCTTTCTCACTCATACTGTCTGCATCAGGATACCATGAAGCTGGCCTGCTCTGACAACAAGATCAATGTTATCTATGGCTTCTTTGTTGCTCTCTGTACTATGCTGGACCTGGCATTAATTTTTCTCTCATATATGCTGATCTTGAAGACTGTACTCAGCATTGCATCTCTAGCAGAAAGGCTTAGGGCCCTCAATACTTGTGTCTCCCACATCTGTGCTGTGTTCATTTTCTATGTACCCATCATCACCCTGGCTGCCATGCACCGCTTTGCCAAGCACAAAAGCCCACTAGTAGTAATTCTTGTTGCAGATATATTCTTGTTGTTGCCGCCCCTAATGAACCCCATTGTGTATTGTGTAAAAACTCGACAAATCCGGGAAAAGGTCTTGGGAAAGTTGTTTAACATGTGTAGGAGATAAAAATTTGAATGTTGAAGTAATAAATTATCAACCAGTAAGTATTATTTGGCACCTATTTTAGTGCCACAGTGGTCACTATCTGGTGGAGGACTGTGGGAGAGTGAAAAGCTGTGCAATACAGGATTTACAATAAAGTCAGGAAAACAATAGTTAACAGGAACGGTGAAATAATCAGGTGATATAGGATATGATTCACAAATGATTTGTTAATATTTTGAGCAGTTGAAACAAAACACTATATAAAGGAGCAGTTGGGTTTGAGCCATGCCTTAAATAGTGGATAAAATTAGATTGAGATTATTATTCAAGCAGCATTTATTAAATTTTTATGTTGAAAATGTACTCTCACTCTACTATCAAGGATAATTGAACGAGCAAGGCACATAGCAACTATGAGGGCTATTAATCTGACCAGAATAAAGAGTACAATTTTGCAAATACTGAAGGATAATTTTGAACAGTGTGAAAGCACCAGATTTTGGAGTACTTGAAAAGTCTAAATCCAGAAGATACTTGGGAGATAATTTATTCTCTACAACAAATACCTAACAGAGTAAATCAAATGTTATAATGGCATGTCTGAGAGCATGAGCAAGATGGATTAATATTGAAAGAGATAAAAAAAAGGGATCAATAGGAGATTGCATAAATAATCCCACAGTGAAGTGATTCTGGGAATGGGCAGAGACACTAAAATCATTTAGGTTGCTTTTTGTTATTTTTATAAAATGAATATAATTTATAAGACATTCACATATTCCACTAAACAATGAAGGTGCATACATATGTGACTGAATATTTAAAGACATACATAGTGAGGTGCACCTGGGTGGCTCAGTCAGTTAAGTGTTTGACTTGATTTTGGCTCAGGTCATGAGCCATGGTTGTGATATAAAGCCCCATGTTGGGCTTTGTGCTGGGCATGAAGCCTACCTGGGTTTTCCTTTCTCCCCCTCCCTATGCCTCTCTGTCTCTCTCTTCTCTGTCTCTCTCCTGCTCACTTATGTGCACTCTCTCTCTCAAAAATAAAAAATGAAATGAAGTGAAATAATAAAATACAGACATGTTGAAATAGGAGGCTGGCATACTGTTCATCTGCCATGATTAGAAAGGTAACATTGCCCTCATTTGCCAAAGAATAATACTTGGTTGTAGACATGGAAGTAAATATATATTTTAAACAAGGCTTATTCATCAAACTGTGAAGATCCTCCCTTATTAAGATATCTCAAATATTTCTTTTCACTCATTGATTCTTCTGCAGCTTTCCTAGTTCAGATTTAAATTTTCCTTTGGATTGGCCTATCATCTTGTGCGTTGAGATTAACTATTTAAAGGATCTTTTTAAAATATAAATGTCACCACACTTAAAATCCTTCAATTGATGTTCAATAAGTCACAAGGTAGTGGCAAGACTCCATATTTGCACAAAGGCTTTCCATTATTCAATGCCTGCTTTTGTCTACTACTTTATCTGTTAATTCTCTGGTTTGTACTCCAACAATGTAATATAGATATCACACTGTTACTTATATCTAATCCTTTGCTTATGTTATATTGTATGTCAGGATGCTGTATTGCTTTTTTATTGCTGCATAACAATCATCCTAATCTTAATGGCTTACAATAACACAAATTTATTATCTTACAATTTGATAGGTTACAGGTCTGATATGAGTTTTACTGAGCAAAATCGAGTATTGGGAAGCCTGCATTTCTTTCTGGAGGAATTGAGTGATTACTAAAATTGCAGACATGAGGACTAAGGTCCCGTCTCTTTGGGACGACTGCCTTTGTTCTAAAGCCTTATGCTGTGTCTTCCAGGATACAAAGGAAAAATAACAAATTGAAAGCAATTGGCTGTTTGGGGATAATGATAGGCCAGATGTGCAAAGTAGTAGTCCATAGGACGGAGCTGTAGAATAACGGTTTATTTCATTCATGTAACTGTGGATTATTTAAAAATTGAACTAAGATAGTGTTGGCCACAGATCATACCCCACCACTTGCTATTTGTGCTCCACAATCTTTTCTCACTCCTTGACATTGTTGAGTGACCTCCACAGGGATTTGAGTTTACGACTCCAGTTCTGTTTTCTTTGAGAGAGATAAGTGAGAGAGTCATCTTGCCCACTATAGGTTTAATATACAATTCCAGCTCATGAATTTTATTTCCACGCCTTCTTTTCTCAAGCTCCAAATGCCTAAATGAGAATCATAATAATAATACCTCATAATTATTGATCACTTACTAAGTGTCATATATTGTACCAGATGCTTTACATAACATATGGTACCTTATTACATTGGTTCTTCTATTAACTCATTAGGAGGTATTATTATTTATCCCTGTTTGGCAGATGAAAAAGTAGCAGCTTATAGGGATTAAAAAAAATTTCCCTGGATGCATAGCTAGTAATCTGAATGTAATCAGGATTCATCTCAGGCTGACCTATTCTGGAGCTTGAGTTCTTAACCACTACACACTCTCGGTGTTAAATTGGCAACTGGAGCTCAATATCTTCAAAAAGCAATTAATTAATTCCTCCCTTTAAGTCTGTTCCTTATAAGATATTCTTTATCTCATTAAAAAGAACTGTCATACACTTGATTCTTCAGAAGTCAAACCAGGAAGTGATATTCCTTCCTTCCTGACTGTTAAAGCCACACATACAATAAATACCATATCACTAAAATTCCAAGTCATGAATTTCTTTTTTCTATGTATCTCATGACACCATTCTCTCTTCTTGCCAATTATACCATAGTGCTTGATAATTTTTTTTTTTGCCTGAATTTCCACAACACTTCTTACTTGCTTTTCCTTTATCGACCCTTCCCTAATGCATTCTCTATATCATAGCCTGACTGAGAATCTTAAAGTGCAAATATGATTATGTTACTTTCCTGGGTAAATTCTTCATTGGGTTCCCTTTACTCTAAAGGTATAGTTTCTATTCTGTGGCTTGGCCTATGTACACCTTCTCAGCTAACTCTATGCCTAACTCGCAGTCTAATCTCCTGCCACACTTTTTATTTTTTCTGCTACTACTATCTGGTATTTATCTCAGTTCTATAAATCTGCTAAATTCTTCATCCTTATATCCATTTCTTTAGTGGAATACAGAGGGAGGAAAATATAATGTGCAGTGTCTGGTAAATGAGTAAAGGCCAAATCTATAGGCTCCATAAAATAATATTAATTTTTCTAATAACAACAGAAGTTGTTGAGGTTATAAGCAAAATGGTAAGCAGATTTGCATTTTAAAAACAGTAGCAGGACATTTAGGTTCTTTCCATGATTTGGCTATTGTAGAAAGTGCCGCTATGAACATTGGGGTACATGTGCTCATATGCATCATCACTTCTATATCCCCTGGTTAAATCCCTAGCAGTACTATTGCTGGGTCATAGGGGAGTTCTATTGATAGTTTTTGGAGGAGTCTCCACACTGTTTTCCAGAGCAGCTGCACCAGTTTACATTGCCACCAACAGTGTAGGAGGGTGCCTGTTTCTCCACATCCTCGCCAGCATCTATAGTCTCTTGATTTGTTCATTTTAGTGACTCTGACGTGGTATATATATACAATGGAGTACTATATGGGAATGAGGAAGAATGAAATATGGCCACTTGTAGCAAAGTGGATGGACCTTGAGGGTGTCATGCTAAGCGAAATGAGTCAGGCAGAGAAGGATAGATACCATATGTTTGCATTTATAGGTCTAACAGGAGAGACCTGGCAGGGGACCATGGGGAGAGGAAGGGGAAAAGAGACCGGGGGAGAGTGAGTGACACAGATCAAGGGAGACTACTGAATACTGAAAACGAACCATGGACTGAAGGGGGAGGGGGAGGGAGGGACAGGGTGATGGTCATGGTGGGGGGCACTTGTGGGGAGAAGCACCGGGTGTTATATGGAAACCAATTTGACAATAAACTATTTAATAAATAAATAAATAAATAAATAAATAAATAAATAAATAAAAACAGTAGCAGGAAGAGTTAGAGAGACAAGAGAAATAGACATTAAGCTATTGCATTTATCTACTAAATGTGTCAAGAAATAGAGATAAACATTCAGTTTCAATTATATTAGATTGGGGAGTCTGGTATCTTTGAGGGTCTCTGCATTTGCTTTTCTCTCTGCCTAGGAGGCCTCACTGTCAATTCCATCCTACCTACATATGAGAGAATGAACAGGGTCTATCTCTTGCATAAAAGAATACCAGATGCATAGAAAGTACACAATCCATATATGTTACAAAAAAGATATCACAGAATGAAATAATGTACATGGTTATTCTGGGTGTCTGAAAGTCAGTGCTTAATAAAATTTCTGTTATATATGTGTATATATATATATAAATTTCTAGAGAAAGATCTACTCTTTTCTGGAAAACTTTAAAATACCAAGAAATGACTTATGTTAATAAAGTATAGGAGGAGGTTGTATTCTTTTATTACCTCATTATTTTTATATCTTAATAAAAAAAAACATCTGTTATAATAGTTCTGAAATATTTTGGCTGTAAGATTCTTTTAAACTCAACAACTATTGAGAGCCCTACAGATCATTTATTCATAGGCATTATTTCTATTCATATTTATCATATTAGAGATTAAAACTGGGTCATATTACTTACATATTAATTCATTAAACTGACAATAATAAGGGGTGCCTGGGTGGCTCAGTCAGTTAAGCATTTGACTTCAGCTCAGGTCATGATCGCACGGTTCATGAGTTCGAGCCCTGCGTGGGGTTCTGTGCTGACAGCTCAGAGCCTGAAGCTTGCTTCAGGTTCTGTGTTTCTGTCTCTCTCTGCCCCTCTCCCATTTATTTGCACTCTGTCTCTCTCAAAAATAAATAAACGTTAAAATATTTTAAAAATAAAAGAAAATAACAATAGTAAGCCCATTGCATATTAATATAAGTAGCATATTTTTGACAAATAACAGAATAAAACAAAACTGAAATAATTTAGTGAGAAGAGTAGCATTAGTTCCCCAGAGTTTATTCATCACATAACTGAACTCTCTGGAGATCTAAGGCGACTATGGTTAATAATACTGTCTTGTGTATGTAATATTTGTCAAAAGAGTTGATACCCATTGTATAGTTTCTCCTAACTCTATGTACTATTGCTCCAAGTTAGATTTCTAGGCCTGTCCTTTCTCACAGTGTTCTATATCCAACACTGAAAACATCCTATCAACTGTGCCTTCTAAATATGTTCCAAATTTGTCCACATGTCTCCATCTCTGTTGGTACTACCTTAAGTCTAACAATATTATCTCCTACCTGAGCTAATGTGTCTCTTCTAATTCTTCTCCCACTGTCTAGTTTTGCTTTTTGACTTTTTGGGCAATTTTTAAAAAAACTTGAGGATAGTTGACACACAATATTTTCTAAAGATTTTTTTTAATTCAATGGTTATTCATTTTTGAGAAAGAGAGAGAGACAGACAGAGACAGAGACAGAGCATGACTGGGGGAGGGGCAGAGAGAGAGGGAGACACAGAATCCAAAGTAGGCTCCAGGTTTTGAGCTGTCAGCACAGAGCCCAACATGGGGCTCAAACTCACAAATGGTGATATCATGACCTGAGCCAAAGTTGGACACCCAGGCACCCCAACACACAATGTTAACTTCAGGTGTACAACATAGTGATTTGACAAGTTTATATGTTATGCTGCACTCACCACAAGTGAGCTATCATGTCTCCCTATGCAGTGTTATTACAATACCATTGACTATATCCCCTATGCTATACTTTTATTCCTGCTATTTATTTATTCCATAATTGAAAGCTTGTATTTTCCACTTTCCTCCATCCTTTTGCCCATCACTCTACCCCATCTCCTCTGGCAATTATTAGTTCGTTTTCTGTATTTAGGTCTGATTCTGCTTCTTACCTGTCTGTTTATTCATTTGTTAAGTTTTTTAGATTCTGCATATAAATGAAATCATATGGTATTTGTCTTTCTCTGTCTGACTTTATTTCATTTAGCAAATTGGCCTCTTGGTTTATCCATGTCTTTGCAAATGTTTTGATGAAGTAACCTGGTCACATACCAGCTTCAGAGAGCAATTAAATCATCTTATCCTTCAGGCTTTTTTCGAATGCTGAAATGACTGATAACTATTTGAATACGAGGAATGTATTATATTTTTAAAGGAAAATACATAAATAATGAGACTGCATAGGATAACTGAAGTAAGCATTTCTTTTTTTTAATGTGTATTTAGAGAGAGAGAGAGAGAGAGAGAGAGAGCACACACAAGCAGGGGGTAGGGGGCAGCGAGACAGGGAAAGAGAATCCGAAGCAGAGTCTGCTCTAACAGCAGAGAGCCTGATGTGGGGCTCAATCTCTTAAACCAAAAGATTATGACTTGAGCTGAAATTGGACACTTAATCCACTGAGCCACCCAAACACCCCAAAATGTATTTCTTGTTTGGAATTTTATTTCCTTAATGCAGTCTGAGCACTTGGAGTTTGAGAAAAATGGGAAAGATAGTGGTAGGTAAAAGTCCTTCAAAACTTGGGCATCAATATGGTGAAAAACAGAAGGAAGAGCAGATAATCTGTATAGGCCTATATCTATTAAAGAAAGTGAATTAGTAAAAACCTGCCAAAACAGAAAGTACCAAGGCTATATGGGCTTACTGTCAGTTTTACAACAAAATATTTAATGAAGAAATTATACTGAGTATCTGCAATGTCTCCAGAAGATAGAAGCAGAGGGAATACTTCCGAATTCCTTCTGAGGCCAGCATCATCTTAACACTAGACAGACATTACAAGAAAAGAAACTACAGATAAAAATGTCTCATGAACACAGATGCAAAAATCCTCAACAGAATATTAACAAATGAATTCAACAATACATAAAAATAATTATATGCCATGACCAAGTGGGAATTAACCCAGGTATTCAAGGATGGTTCAATATTTAAAAATCAACTGAGATAGTCCATCACAACAATAGACTAAAGAAGAAAAATCACATAATCATTTCAATAGATACAGGAAATAAAATTGACAAAATCCAAAACCCATTCATGATAATAACTCTCAGCAAACTAGAAATAGAGGGGAACATCTTCAACTTGACAAAGAACACCTACAAAACACCTACAGCTAGTATCATACTTAATGGTAAAGCACTAGACACTTTCCTGCTAAGATTAGGAACAAGACAAGGATGAACCTTCTCACCACTTCTTTTCCATTGTACTGGAGTCCTAGTTAATGCAATAAGACAAGAAAACATACACTGATTGGGAAGGAAGAAATTAAACTGTTTTTGTTTGCAGATTACATGATCATCTATGTAGAAAATCCACAAGAACTGAGAAAAACAAAAACCAACCAAAAACCTTGGAACTACTCAGTGATTATATCCAGGTTGTAGGATACAAGATTAATATACAAAAGTCAGTGGTTTTTTTTTTTTTATATTAGCAATGAGCAAATGGAATTTGAAATAAAAAACACATTGCCATTTATATTCATACCCGCAAAATGAATTACTTAGGTATAAATCTACCAAAATAGATAGAATATCTATATAAGGAAAAGTACAAAACTGTGATGACAGGGATCAAGAACTAAATAAATGGAGAGATTCCATGTTCGTGGAAAGGCTGATGCAATGCAATGTTTTCAAGATGTCAGTTCTTCTTGATCTATATATAGATTTAATGCAATCCCATTAAAATACCAGCAGTTAATTTGGTGGGTATCAACAAACTGATTCTAAAGTCCATATGAAGAGGCAACATACCCACAAGAGCTCATTCAATGTTGAAAAAGAGCAAAGTTGGGGACACCTGGGTGGCCTGGTTGGTTCTGACTTTTGATTTCAGCTCAGGTCATGATCCCAGGGTTGTTGTGGGATTGGGCCCTGGGTCGGGATCCACCCTGAGAATGGAGTCTGCCTAAAATTCAATTCTCTCTCTCCCTCTCTCTCTCTCTCTTTTTTCCATTTCTCTTTCTTTCTTCTTCTCCCTCTCCCCCTATCCCTTGATCATGCTCTCAGTCTCTCTCAAATAAAAAAAGAAGAACAAAGAATTGACAGGTCCAACTCCAAGACTTACTATAAGGCTACAGTAAGTCAGTGTGGTATTGGGAAAAGACTAGACAAAAAAATTAGTGACACAGAATAGAAGGCCCAGAAATAGACGCATATGTAGTCAACTGATCTTTGGCAAAGGAACAAAGGCAATACAATGGAGCGAAGATAGTTTCTTCAACAAATGGTGCCAGAATAACCGGTCATTCACATGCAGAAAAAAATCTAAACATAGACACTATACCCATTACAAAAACTAACCTAAAATGGATAATAGACCCAAATAGAAAATAGGAAACAATAAAATTAAAGACAAGAAGGAGAAAAATCTCAATGACCTCAGGTATGGCAGTGATTTTTTAGATACATCAACAGCACAGCCCATAGAAGTCTTGATAAGCTGCCAGAAGTCATGCTGTCTCTGTTTCCCTGTACCAAATACATTATTCTTTCTATCGTCCAAGGTTATATAAAGTCCATGAGGGGGGAGCAGGCATGTGGCCTTTGGTCTACTTAACTCTTTCCCTTGTCCTGTATCAGCAGAGCTAGACCTAACCTCAGAAGCCACAAGGTAATAGAACATCTCAGGAGAGATTCTCCTTGTCTCTTGGTCTTTTGGACAAGCCACTCTTCAGCCCACAGAACAAAGAAGTTTTAACCCCTAGTCTATTTCTTGTGTCATAAATTCTCTTGCATAATATCTTCATTGGGGTGTACATTTGGTCCTTTTCTCCCCCAATTTTCTCTGCAGAGAATGAGGATCTGTAAAATGAGGGAGAGCAAGGGGAGGCCACTGAGTGCTTCCCAGCTGCAGCTAGTTTTCTCCTAAAATACCTCAAATTAGTATGCTATTATGAGGATTGATTTCTCTTCTAAGACTACCCAATCTAATCTACATTAGAAGTGTCTAATCTTCCTACAGGCATTTGCCCCTTTCTTTTTCTGGTTTGCATTTAAAAGGTCCCTCACCTGGGCACCTGGATGGCTCAGTTAAGCTTCAGTCTTCAGACTTCAGCTGGGTCATGATCTCACAGTTCTTGGGTTTGTGCTCCATGTCTGGCTCTGTGCTGACAGCTAGCTCAGAGCCTGGAGCTTATCTTTGGATTCTGTATCTTCCTCTCTTTCTGACACTTCCTTGCTCTCTCTCTCTTTCAAAAATAAATTAAAAAAACATTAAAAAATTAAAAGGTCCCTCACCTTAACTGTACATAGCTCTGCTTAAGCTGCCTGACTAACTGAAGCTAGGATTTAAGGGTTTCTCCTTAATGCTTAAGTTTATTCTCTGATGATGGAATAAGGGAATAGATAGCCTCATTTTATGCTACACACTGGTCTGAAGTCTGTTCATTTTACAAACGTGTAAGCAACCAAGTCCACACGTACTGGCTTGAGATAGCTTAAGAAGAAGGAAGTTATTAGAAGACTGTTAGGAAACTCATAGGGTAATGGGAGCTGGGAGAGTCAGACTTGGAAATGGGCAAGAATCAAGGTGCTGGGAGGGCATTTGGAACCATGGCACTTAACCTAAAGTAGGAGAGTGAGGAGGGCATGCCATCCCCGCAGTGCACATCTTCCACAGTTTTCTGTTGTGTCTGACACTGGCTCAACAGTCTTAGCCCAAGAAAGAGAATCTGACAACTCAGCTTGGTCACATACCTGGCCCCTGGTCCTGTGAGTTAAGGAGGGCAAGGATCTATTTCCTTCAGCTTCAGAAATGGAATGTGGTCACCTAGAATTACTTCCCCACCAAGATCACACACAGTCTGGATGTATGCATTTCAAAAGGAAACTTGGATGCTCTCAGGGATGTCAAAACAAAACAAATGCCAACCAGAACTGTGTTTTCAAATGGACCAGTAGAAATGTAGGAGAAAGGGATTCACACATGAGGATGAGAGGAAATAGGGAAGAAGGTAAAAACAATGGGAGTAGTTAAAAGAGCAGGAAACATTCACTCAAGAAAAATTTTTTGGCAATACGTTTGTCAACATACAAATCATCATGACTTTTTGTGTGTGTGTAACGTGATCTTTAAAGCTCTTTGAAAGCTCAGAGTATGGAAAGCACGTATCTTGGTGATGTTAGAAGTATAGTCACCTTCTTTCACCACCAGAGGGTGCTTTCTGTATAAATAGTATGCTGTAGTGTGGATTCTGGGGGTATTCCCAAACACCCACTGTTTACAGAGTGCTTTCTTGTAACAATCATTCAAGAAATATTGAGTGCTATTGGAGATGAGAAATGTGAACTCAGAGGAGAGACAGCTAACCAACCTGTATAGATAGGGAAGCCAAGGTTTCTTGCTAACAGCTCTGGCTTGTGCACAAGGAACTGATAGAAATTCAAAGGGGAATTCAACTTAAGATAGGACCACAAAAGAGGTAGAGAGACTTGAGAAGGCACAGTGCCTTCTAAGAATCACAAGTGGTGAGATGGGAATGGAGAGAGGGAGCATATTATAGGTAGAGGAAACAGAACAAAGGTGTCCAAAATGTGTGCATAAGTTGAGATTCAACTATGGTTACTTAATTGTTTAGCTTGTTATCTGACTCATCTCTATTTTGCATCCCATGACCTGAACTTGAACAAGTGAGCTATGTGTTTAGAATAATTATTCTGAAGCTGTGCCCTGGAATTTCCACTGTTTTCCTTAGCCAATTCTTGTTTTCCAGCTTCCTCATATCTCTCTCCTTTCTTTTTCTGTGCTTGAGTTGTATTAGAAGAGACTTATTGCAAAACAAGCATTGTATTCAAGTACACAGAACCTCAAATGCTCATGGAACACCTACACTGCCAGAGTCCAGCTCCAGCAGGTCCAGGGTTTCCCTGAAGGATGGACGTTGTCAGCGAGAGAGAGTGAGAGAGCCCTGAGTTTCTTTCTGATCGCCATGCAGGCATCCCTGCTCTGATTCTCTAGCTTTATTTATGATAATAGATACAAGGACCAGAAAAAACAGTAAATGATTTCTTATAGATAATTTTTACAATTTTCCAGGACACGGGTTTTGCGGAAGTTACAATTCTAGTATTAATGACTGTCAGAAAAAACTTAGCTATAGGCACTCATGTTGTCATATGGGAGGGGAGGTTTTTTTTTTTTTTTTTTTTTTTTTTTTTTTTTTACAAAACCTGAAGTCTAGCCTTAAGGAAGCAACCTTTAACCAAGAGGCAAAGAGCATTGTTTAGTAAAAGTCAGTTTTTTTATGTGTAAGGGTCATTAGGCTGTTTATAACTCTAAGAGAAAGTTTCCAGAAAAACAGGATTCTCAGGAGACATAATGTCTGCCTTCACAGTCCCAAAGATGATTGATGCATTTTATTGCAATAGTAACTTTTACAAAGGCGTCCACACCGAGAAAGTAGTCAGTTATCAGTTAATTGCTCAGCTAGGAGGAAAATTATATGTTGCTTGTCTTAGTTGCATTAGGGTGTATCTAGTTTAGTCATCTTTTCCCTGACTAGGTGCAATCACGCCTCAGGGACAGGGCAGGGGAACAGGCGGCTCCTAACACTAATCAGCAAAGCACTCTGAGGTTTGGTGCCCAAGGAGAAATGTAAGTTACAAGAGGGTAGATTTTGGTAGCTGTCTGGGAGCAAGAGACCGTCCGTGCAAACTTGTTATACCCTCACCAGGAATTTTCACTTAACTAGTGAGTTCAGATAGCTCCCAACACTACACTACATATATAGAAGAATAAGAGAAAACGGATACCCTACAGTATCGATGTATTCAATCTGCCTGTATATTATTCAGTGATTCTAGAAATTATCGTGTCCATATGGCATGTCAAATGTTGGGTTAGCATTTTAGATATCTTATCTCATTTAATCCCTAGTATAACATGGAGTAGCATGATGCCCATTTTACTGATGATGAAACTAAGAATCAGAGAAATTAAGTCTCTTGCCCAAGGTTTTCAGGATAGAAACTAAAGGGCCTAGGAGTTAATTTTCTATTAAACATGACCATGTCTTTATATCATGCAGGTCTCTGTTCAAATGTAATCTCAGAGAAGATGTTCCAAGTACCCTCCTCACTCTGTCCAATTGTTCTGCCTTATTTTTCTTTGTAGTACTTACTATTACATTGTTTATATTTTGTTATTTGTATCTCCCACTAGACTATGATTCTTGTGTGAGCTCTTGGCCATATTACTTACTGTTTATTATAACACTATGCATAATACAGCCTGGCATGTAACTCTTAGCCACTGTTCTATATAGTGCTTCTCATAGGTTAAGAAGATTTCATTTTTAAATGTCCTGATTCCAAAGAGTGTGGGGCACAGAGGTTGTAAATGCAACGTACCAAATAATATGTGAACTGCTGGTCCATACTTCTTTTAAAGTAGAGTTTAATTTGCGGATAGTAAGATAAACCTTAAGCGTGTGTGTATTTTCACAGATGGTATATACTTGTGTAACCACTGCCCCGGTCAAGATACAGAACCTCTTTACCCCTGAGGGAAGTCTCTTGTCTTATCTCCCAGTTGATATCCCATCTCCCAGAGGTAAGTTTTCTTTTTTTTTAATGTTTTTATTTATTATTGAGACAGAGAGAAACAGAGCATGAGTGGGGGAGGGTCAGAGAGAGAAGGAGACACAGAATCTGAAGCAGGCTCCAGGCTCTGAACTGTCAGCACAGAGCCCAACGCAGGGCTCAAACCCACAAACAGCCAACCAAGCACCCCTAACTTTTCTGGCTCTTGTCACATAAATTAGTTTGCTGGTTCTTGAGCTTTATATGAATGTAATCTGTAGTTTGTACTTTGGCATTTATCACCTTTTGGATAATATTTTGGAGATTTATCTATGTTGTGTATTTCAGTCATTTATTTTGCTGTTGTTGTTGTTGTGTCACATTCAATTTTATGAATACAAAAACATTGTTTATTCACTTAACTTTTTTTAAAATAATAGTTTATTGTCAAATTGGTTTCCATATAACACCCAGTGGTCTTCCTCACAAGTGTCCCCCCCCTTCATGACCATCATCCCCTTCTCTCCTTCCTCTCTCCCTTCAACCTTGGTTCATTTTCAGTATTCAATAGTGTCTCATGATTAGTGTGTCTTTCTCTCCCCAACCTTCCCTCTTCCCCTCCCTATATCCTCTATTAGGTTTCTCCTATTAGACCTATGAGTGCAAACATATGGTATCTATCCTTCTCTGCCTGACTTATTTCACATAGCATGACACCCTCGAGGTCCATCCATGTTGCTACAAATGGCCATATTTCATTCTTCCTCATTGCCATGTAGTACTCCATTGTATATACATACCACATCTTCTTGATCCATTCATCAGGTGATGGATATTTAGGCTCGTTCCATAATTTGGCTATTGTAGAAAGTGCCACTATGATTGGGATACATGTGCTCCTATGCATCAGCACTTCTGTATCCCCTGGGTAAATCCCTAGCAGTGCTATTGTTGGGTCATAGGGGAGTTCTATGGATAGTTTTTTGAGGAACCTCCACACTGTTTTCCAGAGCGGCTGCACCAGTTTACATTCCCACCAACAGTGTAGGAGGGTGCCAGTTTCACTACATCCTCGCAAGCATCTAAAGTCTCCTGATTTGTTCATTTCAGTCACTCTAACCAGAGTGAGGTGGTATCTCAGTGTGGTTTTGATTTGTTTTTCCCTGATGGTGAGTGATGTTGAGCATCGTTTCATGTGCCTGTTGGCCATTTGGATGTCCTCTTTGAAGAAGTGTCTGTTTAAGTCTTCTGCCCATTTCTTCACTGGATTATTTGTTTTTTGGGTATGGAGTTTAGTGAGTTCCTTGTAGATTTTGGATACTAGCCCTTTATCTGATATGACATTTGCCACTATCTTTTCCCATGCTGTCAGTTGCCTATTAGTTTTTTTGATTGTTTCCTTTGCAGTGCAGAGGCTTTTTATCTTGATGCAGTCCCAATAGTTTATTTTTGTACTTGATTCCCTTGCCTTTGGGGATGTGTTGAGGAGGAAATTGCTGCGATTGAGGTCTAGGAGGCTGCTTTCTGCTTTCTCCTCAAGGGTTCTTATGGTTTCCTGTCTCACATTCAGGTCTTTTATCCATTTTGAGTTTATTTTTGTGAATGGTGTAAGAAAGTAGTCTAATTTCATTCTTCTACATGTTGCTGTCTAGATCTCCCAACACCACCTATTGAAGAGGCTGTCTTTTTTCCATTGGATACTCTTTCCTGTTTTGTTGAAGATTAATTGGCCATACACTTGTGGGTCCAGTTCTGGGCTCTCTCTTCTATTCCATTGGTCCATGTGTCTGTTTTTGTGCCAATACCATACTGTCTTGATGATGACAACATTGTAGTAGAGGCTAAAGTCTGGGATTGTGATGCCTCCAGTTTTGGTATTCTTCTTCAATATTACTTTGGCTATTTGGGGTTTTCTGTGGTTCCATATGAATTTTAAGATAGTTTGTTCTAGCTTTGAGAAGAATGCTTTGATGGGGATTGCATTCAATGTATAGATTGCTTTGGGTAGTAATGACATTTTAACAATGTCGTTCTGATCCATGAGCACGGAATGTTTTTCATTTCTTTGTGTCTTCTTATATTTCCTTCAGAAGTCTTCTACAGTTTTCAGCATACAGGTCTTTTACATCTTTGGTTAGATTTATTCCTAGGTATTTGATGGTTTTTTGTGCAGTTGTGAATGGGATCAGTTTCTTGATTTCTCTTTCTGTTGCTTCCTTTTTGGTGTATAAGAATGCAACTGATTTCTGTACGTTGATTTTGTACCCTGCAATATTACTGAATTTACTGATCAGTTCTATAAGGCTTCTGGTGGAGTCGATCAGGTTTTCCATGTAGAGTATCATGTCATCTGCAAAAAGTGAAAGTTTGACTTCTTTGCTTATTCTGATGCCTTTTATTTCCTTCTGTTGGCTGACTGCTGTTGCTAGGACTTCCAACACTATGTTAAACAACAGTAGTGAGAGTGGACACCCCTGTCATGTCCCTGATTTCAGGGGGAAAGCTCTCAGTTTTTCCCCATTGAGGATAACATTAGCTGTGGGCTTTTCATAAATGGCTTTTATGATGTTTAAGTAAGTTCCTTCTATCCCAACTTTCTCAAGGGTTTTTATTAAGAAGGGATGTTGTATTTTCTTTGGCTTTGAGAGAGAGAGAGAGCGAGAGCAAGTGCGAGTGGGGGAGGAGAAGAAAGAGAGGGAGAGAGAGAGAATCCAAAGCAGATTGCATACTGTCAGCACAGAGCCCAACCTGGGGCTTGTTCTCACGAAGTGTGAAATCATGACCTGAGCCAAAATCAAGAGTCAGACACTTAACCATTTGAGCCACCCAGGCGCCCCCACTCCCGATTTACCTTCTGATGGATGACGTTTAGAATATTGCCAATGATTGGCTATTAGGAATAAAGCTGCTATAAACATTCTTGAACCAATTTTTATAAACATCACACCCAATGTGTTATTTCTGGAAGGATATACTTAGAAGTGGATTTGCTGCATTATAAGGTCGATGTATGCTGAGCTTCCTTTCCTTTTTTCCTTTTGTATATCATGGAAACAATCATTTATCAGATGTATCAGACCTATATAGTACAAACATATTCTTCCACTTTGTAATTTGCATATTCAATTTCCTGATATGTTTTGATAATAGAAGTTCTCAATTTAACTAAGTCAAATTTACTGATTTTGTCTTTGAAAGTTGGCACTTTTTTCTGTCATGTTTAAGGAATCTTTGCCTACCCCAAACTTGTGAAGTTACTTTCCTTTGTTTTCTTCTAGAGATTTATTTTTTAGCTTTTATGTTAAAGTCTATGATCCACTTGAATTAATTTTTGGGTTTGGTGTGAGGTCAAGATTTCTTATTTTTTCTGTGTGAATTTCTAATTTTTGAAGCATCATCTAATTAAACAGACCATTATTTTCCTGATGAATTGCAGTGATGTTTTTGTAATAAACCAAGAAAGTCTATATGTAGATGTGCATTTACAGAGTCTGTTTGTTACATTTATAGACTCTATTTGTCTATCCTTGCAACAAAACACCACTCTCTGATTTATGCAAGTCTTGAATTCTGATAGTATAAGTCTTCCAACTTTGTCGTCTTTAAGATTGTATTGACTGGGGCACCTGGGTAGCTAAGTCGGTTAAGCATATGTGTCTTCTTGAAGTTGTCCCACAACTTGCTGATACTCCGTCCATTTTTTTCGGTCTTATTTCTTTCTGTATTTTATTATGGTTTTTTTTTTTTTTATGGCTATGTCCTCAAGTTCGCTGATCTTTCCTCTGCCTCTAGTCCATCCCAATCCATGTATTTTTCATCTCAGGCATTAGAGTTTTCATTTCTAGAAGTTTAATTGGAACCTTTCAAAAAATATCTTCCTTGTCACTACTTAGCATGTTCAATCTTCTTCACCATATGAAACACTAAACTAATAACTGCTTTAACGTCTTTCACTAATAATTCTATTATTTTTCAGGGGACACTCTGAGGCTCTCTGGAGCTCTCTTTCTGTGTGTGTTTGTGTGTGTGTGTCTCCTCCCTCAGCACCGTGTCCTGAAAACTTCGTTCAGGCAGTCAGTTTGGGTAATAGTTGGGCTTTCCTCATTTTTTCCTATTTCTCAGGGACTCCTTTGTTAAATGAAGCCGTATTTTGATTTTCTTGTCATCTATTTTATCTACATGCTGTAAGCCTCAGATGCTGTACTTATTGTTGCTCTTCATAGGAATCTTTTATTTTTATTCATTAATATACCATCCCTTGAGCTGTTCATTCTTTCTTGTACTTCCATTTACTTTTAGGATAATTTTTCTTTAGTATGAGCCATTCTCATCTTTTCTCCTGGGTTTTATTTGTCTGAGTAATTTAAAAATTTTTGTCTTTGGTTTCAAATGGAATTTCCTGACTATAGTATTCTAGCTTTGTAGTTTTTTATTTCATGACTTTAAAGCTAACACTTTATTGTCTTGTGCTTCCATGTTTTTGTTTTGAAGTCAGTGGTATTTCTTGTCATTGTCTTTTTCTGTGGATGTTTTTAAGTTTATTCTTTAGTTTCATTGGTTTGACTGTGATGTACATAGAGGAAGTTTCTATTATATAAAGTTTCCTGTTTGAGATTACTGGTCTTGAAGCTGTGGTTAATACTGTTCATCAGTTTGGTAACTTCTCAGCCATCATTTCTCAAATGACTAGATCTTTCTTATTCTCTCTTATCTCTTTTCATAGAACTTCATTTGTCTCACCTTTCTCTTACTTAAGTTCTTTTTTTAATGTTTATTGATTTTTGAAAGAAAGAGAGAGCTAGCAAGAGAGAGAGAGCATGAGCAAGGGAGAGGCAGAGAGAGGGAGACAGAGGACCTGAAGTGGGCTCTGCACTGAGAAGAGAGAGCCTGATGCAGGGCTTGAACTCATGAACCATGAGATCATGACCTGAGCTGAAGTCAGAAGCTTAACTAACTGAGCTATGCAAAAACACCTTTCTTAGGGTCTTTTTACCATTTTTCTATTTGAGTTTCAATTTGAGTAATTTCTTCAAGTTCATTAATTGTGACAGGTGTTTTCAGACTCCTGTAAAATTCCCCAGTGTGTTATTTTTTAGATTACTTATGAATCATTTATTTAAGCTTGCTTCCCCCAGAACTCTGTGGTACCTCTTAAAAAAATTCTCATTGAGATATATTTTATGCGCAACTCACTACACCCATTAAGGAGTAAATTTTGACGAGTCTTGACAGTTGTATACTCCTGTGAAACTGCCACCATACTCATGATACAAAGTATCACCATCACGCCCAAAAGATTTCTTTCTCATGCTTTTGCATTTCTCTTTTGCATTTTATCGCTCTGTCTTATCCTGGCCCCAGCCACACAGGCATCCCCAAACCCTCTTCAATAAATATTTTATAAATTTCAAATGAACTGTGTACTTCTCATGTGTAGGGATTTTCTTTTGTTGTATTCCTCTTACTAACTAGCAAAGTACATGCCACATATTAGATAATTAGTAGATGTGTGTTAAATTATTTACTGCAAATTTTTATTCTGTGTTGTGTAATATCAAGACAAGAGTATTACAATTTTTTTTTGTAATAGGTTTCCAAGTTGCTTTTAATATGAGCCACTGAATATTGTGTATGCTTTGGGGTCTGGGTAAAGGTGACTGCTCATTCAGTGTGGGTTTTATAAGGCAAGTTGAAGCTTACAGAAAAGTATGTGTATATTAAAGTGCTTTAGAAAATAGTGGCCCAGTATTGGCCCAAATAAACACAAGATAATCCATGTCTAAACAGTAAATGAAGGAGAAATGTGAACATAAAAATTCTCTTAACCCCACCCTCTCCACACATGATTTCACACTATACAAAAATAATCAATGCTAATACTTTTATGTATCTTTCCTTAAATATTCTATGAATTTATAAACATGTATATGAATATACATATATATTTACATGTATATGTATACTTGAAGCAAATAGGATCATATTATGAATCCTATTCTGCAACAAGTTTTCACTTAATATATCTTGAACCTTTAAAAAAATCTGCACATAAAGTTACAGGTTTCTTTGAAGCAAACTCTTCAAAATGTATTCCAAAGTACAATTTACAATTTAACTAGTTCCCTGCCATAGTTATCATAAACTCTAAGATTTAGCATTACAAATAATGTTGCTAACATATATCTTTGTTTGTATCAGCGGGTATATCCAAAGAGCAAATTCTAAATAGTGGAATTACATGAGGAGCCTGAGCTTTGTTATCAACTAAAGGGTATGTATTTTCAGGATACAGAATGTTTATAGTTCACTGGAAGCTGTGAGTTAACATTGGATCACATGTATCTCCACAGCCTCTTTTGTCAAGAGACCTTCAGTAAAAGGAAAAGATGTTGAAATAAAGGTCTTTGCCTTTAAAGGTCTTTGCCTTTATCATTTGTAGATCTGCCTTTGGTCATCTGTAATTCATTAATTATTAGCAATCATTCATAACCATTTTTTGAAACGGAAGACAAGTTTCTGAGAGATTAAAAGTGTCATCACCGTGTTTAATTCCATCGAATCTGTTATTCCAAGAAACTAATGTATTACTCCAACTTCATTATTTTATGAAGATTGAATAATAGTGCTGATTTGACCACTACAAATGAGCTTACTCAGTAGTCGTCAAGACAACGGTCAGAAAAGTTTGCCTGATGTTTACTGCTGATCCCTTCAACAATATTCCTTGCTTATTTCCCCAAAGGATTCAAGACAGTTTATTCTGCAAAGACAAGTACTTGAAGTCTAAACACCATCACAGACTAAGAGCAAAAGGCAGGTGGTGAGAGTGGGAGGAAACTATTCTCCCGGGAGATTAGCTTCTGAAAGTCTCCAAACCTAGTCATCTCCTAGCACAGAGTTCTCAGTCTTGTTAGACACAGTGGTTCTTCTTCACAGCAAATATCTCCTCTGAATGCCTCGTTACTGTCCTGAACTGAGGTTTGTGGATAGCACAGCTTCTTTACTCCAGCCATTTAAAAATGAACGTAACTTATTTCGCTTAGCATGACACCCTCAAGGCCCATCCACTTTGCTACAAATGGCCAGATTTCATTCTTCCTCATTGCCATATAGTACTCCATTGTATATATATATACCACATCTTCTTGACCCATTCATCAGTTGATGGACATTTAGGCTCTTTCCGTGATTTGGCTATTGTAGAAAGTGCTGCTATGAACATTGGGGTCCATGTTCTCCTATGCATCAGCACTTTTGTATCTCCGGGTAAATCCCTAGTAGGGGAGTTCTATCGACAGTTTTTTGAGGAGCCTTCACACTGTTTTCCAGAGCAGCTGCACCAGTTTACATTGCCACCAACAGTGTAGGAGGGTGCTCGTCTCTCCACATCCTCGCCAGCATCTATAGTCTCTTGATTTGCTCATTTTAGCAACTCTGACCGGTGTGAGGTGGTATCTTAGTGTGGTTTTGATTTGTGTTTCCCTGATGATGAGTAACACTGAGCATCATTTCATGTGCCTATAGGCTATCTGGATGTCCTCTTTGGAGAAGTGTCTATTCAGGTCTTCTGCCCATTTCTTCACTGGATCATTCATTTTTCGGGTATGGAGTCTAGTGAGCTCCTTGTATATTTTGGATACTAATCTTTTATCTGATATGTCATTTGCCACTATCTTTTCCCATTCTGTTGGTTACCTATTAGTTTTTTTGATCGTTTCCTTTGCCTTGCAGAAGCTTTTTTTTCTTGATGAGGTCCCAGTATAAGTCAGTCAGAGAAGGATAGATACTATATATTTGCATTCATAGGTCTAACAGGAGAGACCTGGCAGGGGACCATGGGGAGAGGAAGGGGGTAAGAGACCGGGGGAGAGTGAGGAACACAAATCAAGGGAGACTACTGAATACTGAAAATGAACCATGGACTGAGGGGGGAGGTGGAGGGAGGGGTGATGGTCATGGTGGGGGGCACTTGTGGGGAGAAGCACTGGGTGCTATATGGAAACCAATTTGACAATAAACTAAAAAAACTGTAACAATTAAAAAATAAATCTAAAGCAAATGCTACTAAAAAAAATGAACGTAAGGTCAGAACTCTAGCGTAATGTAAGTAACGTGTAGTAAAATAATATGTATTTTAGCATACATATGTCTAAGCATGACTATGTTGGAAGGCAGAGGAAGTGACCACATGCTTATCCCAACAGGAAGAATCCCGACACATGCAGCCTGGTTGAGATGTGTTGCTACTCAGCTAACGTCCTCATTGATGTGATGATTACGGTTTTCCGAAGTAGTACAGAATTCTCCTGAAATTCTGAAAAAAAAAAAACAAACACATAACCTTTCCCTAGTTTACTTGGATTTTGAATTTCTAGGAAATTCAGTGATAGTGAGATTAAGCAAAAATTTCTTTGTATTTGCATGTAAAGTGGATTTTTTTTCTAAATTCATAAGTAGCCTTTCTTTCCCTACATGGAAGTCTGATGAGATATTCAAACACAGTGCAGAATGTGGACCAGTCTTCACTGTGCAGGACTGTCCTGTGCACTGCAGGCCATCAGGCATCCCTGGTCTCTGTTCGTAGTAAATGCCAGAAATTTCTCCTCCCCACTACCATCGCAACACTCACTCTGGAAATCTGGTTGGCATTCGGTGTTAAAATCTGCATCTGCTGTGACCCAGTAATGTACTCCTAGTTACATATGCATCAGGAATGAGTATGTATGTGCATCAGAAATTTTGTTCAAGAATGTTTGCAGCAACACTATTCCTAATAGCCTCAAATGAAAATACGTCAAATATTCCCTCCACAGCAAAATGGACCAACAAATTGTGCCATATTCACACACAGGTTAATAAGCAACAATGAAAATGAACAAATTGCTAGTACAGAAACAATGGACAGATCTCACAAACATAATGTTGAATGATATAGCCACACACAAAATAATACATACTATGTCATTCCAAAAGGTCAAGAACAGGTATAACAAATTTATAGTATCTGTTGGAATAATGTCTGAGGGGAGAAAGGCATTTCAGTGTTGACATTTCCTTCTTCCTTCCTTTCTTCCTTTCTCCCTCCCTTTCTTCCCACCTTCCTTCTTTCCTCTCCTCTTTCTTTCCTTCCATCCTTCTTTACTTCCTTCTTTCCTCTACTCTTTCTTGTTTTCTTTCTTTCTTTCTTTCTTTCTTTCTTTCTTTCTTTCTTTCTTTCCTCTGTCCTCCCTCCCTTTTCCCCTTCCTTCCTTTTCTTTGTTCCTCCTTCCCTTCCTTCCTTCTTCTCTCCCTGCCTTAGCTTCCTTCCTTCTTTCTTCTTTCTTTTCCCTTCTCCCTCACTTCCCCCTTCCTTCCTTTTCTTCCTTTCCTTCCCTTCCTTCCTGCATCCTTCTTCCTCTTTCCTGCTACCTCTTTCCTTTTTCTTTCTTTCCTTTTCTTTCTTCCCTTTTCTTTCTTTCTTTCTTTCTTTCTTTCTTTCTTTCTTTCTTTCTTTCTTTCTTTCCTTCCTTCCTTCCTCTTTCTCTTTCTTTCTTTCTTTCTTTCTTTCTTTCTTTCTTTCTTTCTTTCTTTCTTTCTTTCTTTTCCTTCGTTTCTTTTTGTCTTTCTTTCTCCTCTCTCCCTTCTTATTTCCACTTATTATTTATGCCATAAGAAATTAGTATTCAGCGGTACACACTTAGGGGAAATTATATGACTTTTGTTTCATGAACTCTGTTTCCACAGAGAATCTTAGGGAGGTATGGTATCTTGCCTAATATTGAGTAGTAAATGATGGATACAAGATTCTTGTTCTTGAGCTGGATGAGCTTTACATGTGTGTGCATTTTGGGGTAATTATCAGCAGAGGGGAGGGTATTAAAACAATTCTGCAGGTTGACATTCGTGCAGTGTATAGGGTATTTAAAAATGACTGTAACTAAAGAAACGTCAGGTCTTGCTAGTTCTTTTCTCTTTCCAGTCCTCTGGCTCTCCATTTGCTAGTTGGGATTCCAGGAAAAACCAAAGACAAGAAACAAATTTCAGCTCAAAGGCAAACATATCTCAAACAGTCTCAAATGTCTATTTCTAGGGTTAAACGGTTTTCTCAAGTTGGTCCAAGGCGGTTACAAAAGAGAACAATTCTCTTCGTTGTCCAGGGTAAGATCGGAGGCAAAAACAACGTTGAAAACCAGTACTTTACTCCCCAGCCTCTCTGCAGCTTCAGAATCGGCTTGGCCACGTGGGGGACCCGTTAAAGGAGGCGGGGCCAAGGCCATCCGTTGTGAAGCAGCAGCACATGCGTCGTTATCTCCTAGCAGCACAGCCCGCCTGCCCTCAGTCGCGTTTACCTGGTCGTGGGCTGTGCAGGATCTTACTCAGGGGCCCCAGTGCCTGGATTTTCACATACGGGTCCAGTGCTCCTCTTGGGGTTCCTGCGGTGGGAACATCACAGAAGAGCCAGCACAGGGTGGGAAGGGGCGGCGAGGAAGGAAGTGGAGGACACACACCGAGATTTGCTAATTTTTAGTTTTAAGTTACATCCGAGCTCCCACCTGGGTGGGTGGGAAAGTAACTTTTGTACAAATTCTCTGTGAAGGAGGAAGAAAGACCCGTTGAGGACTCAGCACCCAGCCAACTGAGCATCGGCATGTTCCACAGCCTCAAACCTGCCCTGCAGGACTTGGGCACGCGGGCGCTGCCTCCGCTGAAGACCTGAAGACGCTGAGCCCGCAGGGTAAGCGCCGCGGGCTGAATCTTCACCTGCTCATGGGGAGGCAGGAAACCTCCTTCCCCATCCTCTGGAGTGGCCAGGTTATCTTGGCAACCAGCTAGGAATCACAGCAGGCTCCCACTGGATGCCCATGGAGTTTCTTCATTGATTGTGTTCATGAGGGAAAGGGAATAGCTGAAGCTTTTGAGTGAGGTGATAATGTGTTAGCTTGGGGACTAGCACAAAGTAAGTGCTCATTAAATGGTAGCTAAAAACAACCACCCTAATTGGGTCCTTCTCAGGCTTCATGCAGTGACCTGGCTACTTTTGTTGCCCCTGATATGTTGGGGGGTTGTGTTAAAAAAGTGAGATGATCATAAAAGGAAGTGGGTATTTGCAAGAAGACCTGACAGCTTTTCCTAGAAAACTTCCTAGGCTTGATCAATGTAGTTTCTTAGAAGAGTCACCCTAGAGTGATCCCGAGATCTGTTTGTAAGCAATGGGAGTGCCTGGGAAGAAGGGCGCTCCAGAAATGGAAACTTTACTGCTGTCAAGTCATCGTAACTTAGGGACGTTGCCTATACTTTAACAAAATGACTTAAGGAGACAAAATAAATAGGAGTAGATGCCTCATCTCTTTCTCCTGCATCACTCCTATATTTTCCTATTAAAATAAGTATAAGATAAGCATTAAATATCATGGTTTTATGGATTACAAATTTTTGCCTTATTTACAAACACATAATTTATTCATGCAAGTGATTTTGAGGACCTACTGTGTTAGACACTAGAGAACTGATGGTAAGCAAAAACCTTGGAATTTACATGGTTTAGTGGGGAAGAGATACACATGAACCAAATAATCACAGAAATAAATAATAATTTCAGTTAGCAAGTGATACCGAGGAGGAGGTACAGGGTACACTGGGATGTTTTACTGTGGTTGAGGGGGATGGGAATGTGTGTCCAGATTTGATGAAAAGAAGACTTGAGCTGAGAGGTGAAGAATGGTGAAATGGATCGGTGGAGTAGGGAATGGAGGGGAGGTGACAGGGTTCTAGGCAGAGGGAATAACAAGAGGATATTGATGAGACGGAGCGTGGTGTGACTGAGGACTTGAAAGAGAGTCCATATGGCTGCTCTGTAAGCACAGAAGCCAGAGTGTTCTAAAGGAGGCTGCAGAGAAAGGGAGGGGTCAGGTGATCATGGCCTTGCAAATCATATTAAGGACAGTGGCCTTCATTTTAAGCCTGATGGAAAGTCATTGAGTGTCTTAGCACAGAGACAAAGGAGGAGTTGAGTGACCTGATCACGTTTGTGTTTTGAAAAGACTGCTCTGGTTGCAAAGTGGGGAATGAATTGGAAGGTCAAGAACACCTATAACAGTAACTTCAGTGAGACTGAATGGTAGCTTGGTCTATGTTCCTAGTAGTAAAAATGCAGAGATGTAGACAGACTGAAAGGCTGTTTAGAGCTTGTGGTGGTGGACTGGACATGGAGGGTGAGAGAGAGAAAGCAAGTTTTCAGGAGGAGTTCTGAGTTCCTTGCTTATTACATACTGAATAGATGAAGGCGGCAGTCATTGAGATGGAAACCCTGGATACAGGGTAAGATTTAAGGGAAGGAAGATCCTGATTTTCAGCAAGTGAAGTATGTGTGAGATATCCAAATAGGCAGTTGGATGCACAGGTCTTAAAATGGGGAGAGTTTCTGGGATTCTAAATCAACACGTGGGCAACATCAGCATATTGGGGGTCATTAGAGCCCTGGGCAGATGTAACTGCTTAAGCAGAGTACGGCTCTATCAGGCTAGGTGCTGAATGTGGAGCAGCTTGGCATTCTCTCTCTCTCTCTCTCTCTCTCTCTCTTTCTCTCTCTCTCCCTCCTTCTCTGCCCCTCCCTTCCCCACTCACATGTGTGCTCTCTCTCAAAATAAATAAGTAAATATTGAATGTATAATATGAGGCCTGGGTGGCTCAGTCTGTTGAGGATCTGACCTCCACTCAGGTCATGATTTCATGGTTCCGTTGGAGAGTTTGAGCTTCTGTCAGACTCTGTGCTGACAGCTCAGAGCCTAGAGTCTGCTTGCTTAGGATGCTGTGTCTCCCTCTCGTGCTGTCTCTCTCTCACATAAATATATAAACATTAGAAAATTAAAGTAAAATAAGACAACCCATAGGCTGAATTTTCCTTCAAATTTATTTTGTTTGGTCTGATAATTTGAAGTTGTCCTCACCAACTAAAATTGGGAGAGTTTATATAAAGTTTTGAGCAAAGAGAAAATACTTGTGTCTCTCTTTTCTTGAAAAATCAGCAAGCAGACTTAACACCACCAGTTTTCCATTCCTGTATGATGACACGTGGCTGGAGTCAACAATGGGCT
This sequence comes from Helogale parvula, assembly GCA_004023845.1. Lineage (NCBI taxonomy): Eukaryota > Metazoa > Chordata > Mammalia > Carnivora > Herpestidae > Helogale > Helogale parvula. Next base: position 17,818 of record PJEM01004398.1, on the reverse strand, counting down.
CTTCCCTTGGGATGGGGTTTGTACTTTCTAGCCAGTGCACTCTCTGGCTCGCTTCCTTCACTCCCTGGGATTCTTTCATGGTGCCTGTAGACATTTGAGTTTGTAACCCTTGAGGTGTGACATTTTTAGGGAGACAGAGGCCTAGTTTGAGAGCCGGAAGCTCCACCCATCAGCCATGATCACTGCACTGCAGCAGATGCCTTGGGTGCTGGATTGTCTGATTTGAAGTGAGAGACAAAACCCTACAAGAAGGGAGGACAAAGGAGAGATTTCAATGGCTTTTTAAATTCCCTCTTTCTAATGGCAAATGATTACAATTTATAATTTCCCACAATTTAGGACAAGAGGAATCTTAAGTATCGATTAAAAGTAGCAATGGCATCCATACAAGTTTTCTTATAGTCCTCACAGTCTTTGAATGGTAATGGAGATGCAGGATCTGATGTCAGAAATGTTGTAGATCAATATATTACATTTTATACTTCTATGAAAACTTAGAATCATAACAGACTCTAGCTGTAAGAGATTGCAGAGATCATTGCATGTTTAAGGTTTAATTCTTTTTGTATTTTTTTGAATAGCAGTACTAAGAGTTATTTTTCCTTACTCTTCAGTGAATTCTGATTTCTGCTCTTTTGTTTACTTCCTTACTCCTTCAGAGGGTTCAGATTCCAGGTTTTGGAACTTTCACTGTCGTGAGACAAGACACTGACTTGGGAAACAAGAAGTTTATTCTGATTCAGGGGCCCATGGCAAAGAAATCAGTATGGCTCCAGGGATTCAAACAAAACTAAATGGATACTCCTGGTAAATCTCTACAATATTTAAGACATTCTCAGAAAGTAACTGGCCTGGGGCCAAAGAGGAAAGGGCAAAGTCTGTCCAGTTGCTGCTTTATCAGTTTCTGATTTGAGCTCCCTTTTCACCTGCTACCTTTGGATGAGGGAGGGGCCGAGGTAGGAAATGATAGAGTCTTCCTGCAGGACATTTTACGCCTCAGCAGCTTAGGAGGCAGGCATGGGAAGACTTGATGTGACATCAAGGCAGATGCACATGCCATGTTACAGAGTTTTATAGGCTTTATTCATTTTTTAGACCCTCAGATATTACAAGTGCTTATAAAGGAAAAGTTACTTAGGGTCTCTGGTTAGAATGACTGTCCATATTAGCTATGAAAAAGATCACTAGTGTGTTTCTATCATGTGGAAAGTACATTATTAAAAGTTAGAAGTGAGAAGGTTAATCCTCCATAAAGACTTCAATGAATACCTATGTACACCTCTCACACCCTAAAATCTTCCTCCCTTGCTTTCTTCCTCCCTGCTTCCTTTTTCTTTCCTTCTGCCTCCCTTCCTCCATTCCTTCTACAAATATTTACTGAGAGCCAACTTTGTGTTAGCCTTGTTCCAAACACTGGAGATACACTGATAAGCAAAAGGGACACGGTGCCTGGCAGGATGCTCACTTACCCTCCAGCTTTGGTGTGTGGACTTGGTGACACCTCCCCTGGTTACTTAGAGGCCTTTGGAGATGTTCTTCCTGATTTCTGGGCTGTGTTCCTTTTGACCTTCCCTATCATCCCCTCTTGCATTGCCCTCTTATGTGGATAAAGAGATCTAGTCCACTCCCCAATGTCAGCAGGTGAAAAGGCTAACACTGGCCTTTATGTTAAAGTTAATTTTCAGAGTAAGTTCCCACCAAAACATGAAATATTGGAAAACCCAATACCAACAAATTAGACTTAGACTTTATTATGCATATGATCTGTATGATAGATTTGATGGGCTTTTCAGCCACTTTTACTTTGAGTTTTATGACAGAAGACGTATAGTAATTCATCAAAAACCTACCAAATAAAGTGAAAATAAAGCCAACTTTTTTTTACAAAAACATCTTGGATATCATAGAAGAGTCCCAAAAAAGTAGTTTAGATGTATGATTAATTTTTTTACAAGGCTGAAGAAATTTCAGAATTAAGTATTTATGATTGACTTAATTCACAAGAACAATTCTGTCTATAGTTTAGCTTTGGGGTTATGAGTCTTTGTCATGAATTAAGTAGGTAATTAAACTTTACAGAGATTCTTGAGGATTATCAAGACATGGTTCTTGCTTTGAAGAGCTCAGAATTTAGCATGGGAGATAAATATATAAGCAAATATTGCAACCTGATTAAATGCTGTGCGAACAGTATTGATCAGAACTAGATCACATGTAGGGGAGCCCAGAGGACAGCATGCCTAACTTTGCTCAGGGAGGCTTAGGAAGATGACATATACCAGGAGATCTTAAAGGAAGATAGGGCTTTGCTGGCCGAGAAACTATGGGAGATATTTCAGGAACAGTGAAAATAATTCAAGAAGAAAGAGTAAAGCCTATTCAAGGAGGAACAGGTACTTCTGTGTGGCCAAGGCATATGATTGTGGAGGCAAGTGGAGGGAAATAAGACAAAAATCATTGGTAGCCATTAAATTGTAAGGGTCTGTATGCTGTGTGATAAGGACTTTGGGATTCATCGTATAGGCAATAGGAACCACTGAAAGATTTTGAGCAGGGAACTGTATGTATTAGTCCAGTTTTTAATTTAGGAGGATAGCTCTTCTCATTATAGCAGTTTGATGAAATATGGTGGGAGCCCGAGTGCAGTGGCAATCTGGAGGAAAGTGAAGGATTCTATTTGTGAGACATTTCATGTGGAGAACTGATGGGATTTGGCTGCCAGTTGAGAGTGGTGGGTAGCAAGAATAAGGAAGGTGTGTAGCATGACCAGGATTTCTTGGAAAATAGATGTATGTTCTTGCTATTCACACCATATAGAAGAAAGGGGGAAGACAGGTTGGGGTGGCAGATAACCTAATGAGTTAGCTTTTGGACATGCTAAATTTGAAATTTCTGTAGGGATATGTAGGTGGAGGTAGTTCTAGTGCTCGGGTGAGGGGTGGAGACTAGAGGTCAAGATTTGGATAAGTTTCCCTAGGAGAGGATATAAAAGAAGAGACAGACAAGGAAAAAGTCTTGTTTAGAAACAACAACAACAAACAGCAAAGCAACAAAACACCATCTTCTCAGAAGTAGAAGATAAAGGAAGTCAGCAAAGGAGACCTAGGAAGAAGAAATGGGAGAACCAAGAGTGGTGCCATGGCTACAAGAGCATGGAGAGGGGACGGTTAACTGGAGGTTACAGAGAGGCCATGAGACTAAGATTTGCAGTGAGTCCTTTGGCTTGTCCACCATGAGATGATAGTGTCCTCACTGGGGTCAAGTGGGCTGGAAGACAGATTGAGGAGAGGCATTGGATAAATGAGAGGGGACAGTCGAGAGGCTGGCAAGATAGCATTTTCATTTAAGAACTTTATAAAAAATAAGAGGGAGAGAGGTGGTATGGAATCCCCATTACATTATACAGAAGACCATGGGCTGATACAGGGAAGCTTGTGTTTTGCAGAGATATTAATCATCATCTGATACCACTGACCACTTGGAAAGCTATAAATTAATGCTTGCTGAATAAATGTTTAGAATGTTCTCATCTTCTTTCTATCCTGTTGCTATATTAGTGGATCTTGTCACTGCCTCTTTTTGGATTTATCATCTTGATCATCTTTGTTATTTACCCCCTGTTTTGACTGGTGGTCTGTTACTGTGGAATAGATCCTGTGCTTATTTTTATGCTAGACAGACCATGTTCCTTTGCAATGTCATTTATGGACTCATTAGGGAGAAACAGCAAGTTATCCAGTCTGATATCCTCTGATAGGACACTTTCATCTGAAGGTAACATCTACTGAAGATGACTATCTTTTCAAAACACTTGACATTTATAGATATTTATAAACATTTAAAAATGATGTGATAATTGGAGGAGATAAGCAAGTGTATTGCTACATTGTGTCCTGAGAGATAAGAGGGATGAGAAATTCAGAAAACCCTCTGATGAAGAAATGTAGTTAGTTATTATTACATTGTCTCCAAGAGAAAATCAAAAGGTTGTCTGGAGTGTGCTTAGAAACCTAATTGTTCTTATTTTGAACAAAAAAAATATACTTTTAAGGAAAATTCTGATTATCGTTAGGGTGCAACTAAGGGTTTCAATGGACAATTCTAGTTTTGGGTGTTAAGAATCAGACAATTGTTTGTGAATGTATGTGATACGACTGTGTTGTAATTTCCACTTCCTTTCCCCCATCCTGTCTTTCTCCTCAAGGTGATATCCTGGTGGTTCTGATTAATTCTGCCAGCAGAGCTCTGGACAGTCATTTAGCAGGAATGCAGTGGAGCATTGTGTCAGGAAGACACTGCATGTTTCTTCACCATCTATTTCCCCCAGAGAAAGTGTGGAGTTTATTTTTAAGGACTTTGTTTCTACACTGGATGGAACTGGAACTATGGAAAAAGCCCTCACAAATGTAAATTAATGTTTTCCTTCTCCAAACTCCTCTTCCCAATCAATGTTTTGAATTACCTATGTGTCATTAAGAAAAATTCAGGTTGACATATTTTATTTATTATTTTTTAAAATGTTTCTTTATTTTGAGTGAAAGAGCATGGGCATGCAAGATAGGGGGCCAGAGAGAGAGAGAGAGGGTGAGAGAGAATCTCAAGTAGGCTCTGCACAGTCAGCATACAGCTGGATGTGGGGCTCAATCTCATGAACTGTGAGACGGTGACCTTACTTGAAATCAAGAGACAAGACACTTAACTGACAGAGAGACCCAGGGGCCCAAGGTTGACATATTATAAATGGCACTTACCCCAAGGGCAAAAATACTTGCTTATAGATAATTAACTATTTAACAAAAAAGTTAGAAGGGCAAAGAAACTTCAAGTTTTGAGTCAATGCCAATGGAAAAATATAAATAATAATAGAAGCTCTTCTAATTCTGAATACTTTGTAGTACTTTATTTATAGTGTTTAAAAATTCATCCATATCTGTTATTTCATTTGATTTTGAAAACATTATAAAACTGGCATTATGTGGGAAGGGATTGTGTGAGAAGCCTGAAATAAGATTGCTAATAAGTAGTAGAACCAGATTTCCTAATGATTCTTCTTTCTTTCTTTCTTTCCTTCTTTTTCTTTCTCTCTCTCTCTTTCTTTCTCTCTCTTTTTTTCAGTCTTTTGTGGGGATGGTTATAACATATTTATTTATTTATTTATTTATTTTGAGAGAGAGAGTCTGCACAAAGAGCGGAAGGGCAGAGACCAGGAGAGAGAATCCCAAACAGGTTCCATGCTCAGCATGGAGCCGAGAGCAGGGCTTGATCTCACAAACTGTGAGCCGAGATCAAGAGTTGAATGATTAACTGAGATACCTAAGTGTCCTTGTGATATTTTATTTTAATGATAGTCTACAATAAATAGAGTCATGGAAATGTATCTTTAGCTTTTAATTTGCCATATTGTGGAAGAAATTTCATAATTGCCCCCATCCTTATTAACTGATCAGCAGCTGGTATGACCTTCATGCTGGGTTGGACAGAGCAGATGTTAAGGAGGTAGTGAAAGAGTCGATCAACAGGACTAACAATGCTTAGTGTGCCTTAGGGGCGCCTCCAGAAATGAACAAAATTGGTACAAATGAATTCTATTATCATTGAATGTTATAAAATCCTGGGTCTCATAGAGCAAAAGCCTGATATTTAAGTGAAAAGATTATAAAATGAAAGTCCCAAAATATGGTCAAATTCTACTCTACAATTTCTTCTTTCATGAAGCTCTGGAGATGATGATTTAAGAGTTGTTCATAATGAAGCTCTTGGTGTTTTCTCCAGAATCCTTCATGTAGGATTTTATTTTATTTTATTTTTTTATTTATTTTTGATACAAAGAGAGACAGAGCATTGGGGGTGGAGGGGCAGAGAGAGAAGGAGACACGGAATCTGAAGCAGGCTCCAGGCTCTGAGCTAGCTGTCAGCACAGAGCCTGATGCGGGGCTCGAACCCACGAATGTGAGATCTGACTTGAGCCGAAGTTGGAGGCTTAGCCGACTGAGCCACCCAGGCGCCCCCATGTAGAATTTTAAAGATAGGCACTAACCCTGTGTCTGTCAAGTGGAAACCCACAGCTCTTACCCTTCCTTTTCCATGAAAACATAGCAGAAGCAAGGCCAAAGTGCTGGCCCATCTCTAATCTTCAGGGATTCTCCAGAACTTTGTAGGTTAAGAATGTGTTTATGCGAGAGAACAGCATTTTAATTGGCCCGCTGCATCAAGACGTAACTTTGAAGGAGCATCTTCCAGAAGAAGTAGTCCGAGAGATGCTCTATGAAACAAGAATCTGGAGACCGAAGCAGATGGAAGGCTGCTGCATGTGTCACCCTCCTGGACAGAAGCACAAAGCACATTGGCGTGTTAAAGGATCTGAGAAGTCTGGCTAGAAAGAAGCCACTTTAACTTCCTGAACTATGAATTGTGGAACACTAGGTTAATCCAAGCCTTGTTAATATCAAAATTCCGTTTTGGGGAATTGCTGTCAAGGCGTGAGGGTGCTTGTCCTTCCCCCCATGTCCTGTAACTTACACCTGAGTGCTATCCTGCAGAACATGTCTTGGGAAGCTGTTGGCTTATTTCAATGATGCTGCTTTAGCTGGAACCATATTGAAAACTTCTTTTTGGAAATGCCCATCAAAGCTTTTTGTTAACCATATCATTAATCCAAAAATAATTTTGATTATTATTCTATACTAGTATAATGTAATTATGTCATTACTGTATATGGTAATAATAAAGATAATAGCTGCTATTTGTTGAGTGTTGATTCTGTGCCAGCCACTTACATACGTAACTCATAAAAATCCTGTGATTTAGATCTTGCTGTTATCTCCACATACCCAGGGTCTAAGGCTACATAACTTAACAGTATGGGGTTGCGAACATGAATCCACATGACTTCAAAGCCCATCTCTTAACCACTCAGTTTTAGATTGTTTGGATCAAGAGTGGAATTGGCCTGCTTGCTTATTTTCCTGATAGTCTCAACAAGTCAGCTCTCCTCTTAAACATGTGTAAAAGAAGCCATTAACTCTGAAGGTAATTTCCAAGGAGGAAATGGTTTGAGAAGAGGCAGCATCAGTGGAATTGGTATGAGACTATCCAGGGTGATAAATGAGATTAATTCCTCTTTGGATTTTCAACTCTAGACTTTAAGCGCTAAAAATAATAATAACAATGAAAGAGAATATTATGGTAGCCTTTCCTCTGAGACTGTCTGTAGGTTTGATTTGTGTGTGTGTGTGTGTCCTAGAGCCCTGCCCCAGGCATAACCTTTCCCTGTCTCTCTCCTCCAGAGGGCCTGACACTGTGGACTCCATGTTGCCCAGCCGCGAGACCTCAGAGAAGCCACCCAGTAGTGTGCTTACATTTCCAAGGTCAGTGTTTTGCTTCATAGGTTCCTCCAGGCTCAGCAATCCTTGTTGATTTATGAATGTGAGTGGGCAGTGTTTCTCATCTTTTCTGGCACATGCACCCTTTACTGTACTCTCTTTCAGTGCTTAAGCAAAGAAGAATTTGTGGCACACACTTTCGGTAGCTAAGTTAGAAAACAATGGCCTATTAGACTATTCCTTTTTTGGGGTAATTCAACAACACTCTACATTACTTGGTGCTTATCATGAGAAATGTACTCTTAATCCCCTTTATTTCACCCCCTACCCATCCACCTCCCTCTGGAAACCACCAGTTTGTTTTCTGTATTTAAGAATCTGTGTTTTTGTTTTTCTCTTCCTTTCCTTTCCTTTTTTTTTTTTTTTTTTATTAGTTTTGTCTCTTAAGTTCCACATATGAGTGAAATGATATAGTGATTGTCTTTGTCTGCCTGGCTTATTTAATGTAGCATGATACCCTCTAGGTCCTTTTAGACTATTCTTTGATAAAACTACTCTTAGTTCCCTAGAAATTCTGATACTGCCTCCCATCAATTTTAGTCCCTGCAATATTAGTGCAATTCTTTTCATCTTCTGGGCTTTGCTCTACCTTGCACCACTTCCTCTGAACTAGCTTCCTCTTTCTGCAATCTGGCCCACCTCCTGTCTGAGCTCTGATTCTTATCACTCAAGTGGTTAGGAAGATAAGGTAGAATAAAGGAACAACTTTATCCCAAGAGTGCAGTGGGTTTTACTGGGCTGCTGACAGTTATTATAATAATGATCCTTATAATAATATGATAGTAGTTGTCATCTATGGAATAGTTACTGTAGATATCAGATACTGTTAAGCACTTTCTCGATATTATTGTACTAATCTTCACTACATCTCACTATTTGAGATGTGTATTTAATTTTATCCATTTTATAGAGATGTAAAATTAATTGTAATTTTAGTTCATTTTTTCTTTGAAAAAAGTGGAACAGCATGGTGCAGTATTAAGAACACTGGAATAGGAGTCAGGAGACTTGCAATTTTTCCCCAGTCTGGCCATCACTTACTCATTGTGCGCCCTTAATCATGTTCTTAATCTTAATTGCTGTGCCATTAACTATTATGCATTTCAGGTGGAGGAAGTCTGGGGCCTAACAACCAGCTTCCCAGAGTACTATTTCCTTATGGTTTTTGAGTCTGTGACATCCTCCTGTACTAGTCGGTTTGGAAAAATGGGTTTGGAACTTCCCTTCCTCTGGGAAAGACTGTATGACATATACCTCAGCAAAATCAGTGTGAGGGTCAGAATAAACATTAGAGATTAGTTAATGTAGACCCCTAATTTTGTAGATGACATGGACAGACCACTGAGTGGCCAAGCTAGAAATGAAACCATAGCTCCTGACTGTTCCATTCTCCTTTCCATTGTACCATGTTGCCTTACTCATTAAAAATAAATCACTGGATTCAGAATTATTTTATTGTGATTGGATTTTGGAAAGGAAATTTGGCTACCCCCTTGGACATAATTTGTTTTAAGCATTCCAGGAGGGAAATAATTGCAGTGGGTCAAGAACAGAGATGGGGGCTCTTGTCAACTAGAGAGCCTTGAAATGGACATGAGGACTCAAATGCTCAAAATAGTGGTGCATGTTTTCTTCATGTGAGGTTTAGTCCCTGCATTTACTAGAAGTACCATCCCTCCTCCACTCCCCTCTCTCCTGCTGACAGCTCTAACCCAGCACTCCATACTTGAGACCACAGAAAACCTACAACTACATGCAGCAACTGAACACATCCATTCCCCCATTGTGCCTCTGCAAGCCCCTCACTTTCACCTGTGGAAAGGATGGAGATGTGGGGAGGAGAACGAAGGAGGGAAGAAGCAGCTATTTCTGGGCATATTTCTGCCTCTGCCTACCAGGCTGTGAGTCTTTGCCTTCAAGCCATCCACCAGCCAGCTTTCACTGTCACCACTATGCATCTGCTTACAGAACCAAAAAAAGACAGATTCAAACTGAGACCAAACCCCAAAGCTTAAATCCCTCAATTTACCTTCATAAGAGCTTTGTAAGAGCTTCATAAGAGCCTCAGCAAATCAAAGCAATTGTCCCCTTGCCAGAGTGGGCATATTTCAGAACCAGAGAGCTAGCTGGGTTGCTTTTCAGCATTGAGAGTTCACACATTCACCTATTGAGACCCAGTGCAGTGAACATCGTGGCTTATTTCTAGGATTCCGCTCAAGGAGTTGAAGAAAAAAACACCTATGGCGGCCATTGTAGAAGAAAAAGATGAAAATGGAAAGAATGGAGAAGGGAAGCACAAATTGAATGATGGCTCAGACAAAACAGGCCTCAGAGGTAGGCCAAGGATTCTGGCACGCTTTACTGCTGATGAGTCCAGCCATAGTGCTTAGTGACTTCTGTGCTCCAAATAAATAAAGTTAGAATCACGAATAATTACTGTATTCTCCTTTCTAACTAATAACTTCTATTCCTGGAATCTTGTATCTCATCTTAAATACTTTATGACTCTCAGGGTTTAAGACTATGGTCTCTTTACTGGTTCCTCATTACTTAAAGAGGTAAAAATTCATATGTCTACAGGGTCTAGTCAGATAGTGTAAATGCATGAAGTGGGCTGTGTGTAACATGGTAGGGTGGCATGTTAGCATCAATAATAATTTTTATGAAAAATGGAGATTGGAAGTTTTACATCTTTGATACTTGGCTTAATAGAAGGTAGGTGGATTTTCATATCTGTGTCTTCATGTAGTCTCTTGTGATATGTGGTCTGAGTGGAAGCATATGAAGAAAATCCTAGGACTTCAGAGACTTTTGGAAAGGATCCTAGGGATCCTTAGGGGTTGCCGTGCTGCCCTTTGGAAACTCCTCCAGGAGAGTGTTGTTTTGTGGGCAACATACTAATTGACATTGAAGCAACAATGCTGATTGGTCCCAAAAAAAATAAATAACCCGTATCAGTGGGCAAACATTGGCTTATGGATATTATTTTTGCAACATGTGGCCCACAGGATTACATATAAACTGTTAGCCAATATTCACATGCTTTTGTCTGTAGCCTCATCTGTCACGCTTCCGTACAGACTCCTTCTCTGAGCAAAATTGTCTATTTATGTCTTTCTAACATATCTTGTCATTCTCTGACTTCATGCTTCTGTTCAGTCTTTTTCTCCTGCCTAGAATGTCCTTCCTTTTCTTACAGTCTGTCCCAATCCTTCTTACCTTAGTGTCGTTTTTATATCTCACTTCCCCCGTGTACGCTTCTCTCATCACTGCATCCTGAAGTGTCTTCTCTCTTTTCTAAACATGGCAGACCCTTAAAGATGGCACCATCAATTGGAATGTAGACATTTTCCATCACTGTCCTGAGTTGCTATTTATGCAGTGTATGCAAAGCACTTAGCATTGTAGGCACGTCCTAAGACCTCCACAATGAAAGCCCTCGTGTTTTTGTTTATATCTTTTTTTTTCTCTACAACTGTAGATTTTCCCCAGTTTAACAATGGGGCTGTGTTTAGATTATCCCATTAATAAGTTGAAACTATGATAATCTGACAATGTGTTTAATGCCTCTAACCTACTGAACATTATAGCTAGCCTATCTTACTTAAGTGTACCATCTAGCTTACGTTAACCTACAGTTGGGCAAAATCATCTAACACAAAGCCTATTTTATAATAAAGTACTGAATATCTTTTGTAACTTAATGACTACTGAAAGTGAAAAACAGACTGGTTGCATGGGTTCAGAGTAGCTGGGAATGTATGGCTTGTTTCCTCTCCTGACTGGCTGCTGCCGCTGGCTGGGCCACCGAGCCATGCCCTGAGAATGCAGTGTCACATATCACTAGTCCAGGGAAAGATCACAATTCAAATTCCTAAGTGCAGTTTCTACTGAATGTGTATCGCTTGTACACCATCAAAAACCAATATCAAAAATCTGTCAAACCATTATTAAGTCGGAACTGTCTGTATATCTTTAGAAAGATCTTGAAGGGCAAAGACTTGCCTCTTGCATCTTCTAAAGTGACCAGCCAGTGTTGTGCATGTAATAAGTATACAGTGAAAATATTTGTTTTAATCACACAAGGACAAGGGACAATAATTTAAGAAATGTATCTTCTATACAAATTTTCTGGGGTAAAGTAATGAGTTTTAAAAATCAGTGAAAGTACAAAACCACCTATTTGAGGTTGAAAGGAAACTTGGTTTCGTTCATTTTTCGAGGTCATGCCACCCTCAGCTGGCATTGTTCGTGGTGTTCGGAACAGATGTCATCTAGCTTTTAACTAAATGTTTGCCTCTCCACGCTAAGAAGTGTTTCATGTTTTATTGAATATTTACTTATCTAGACCCGAGAGACAGGGATTCCCCACTTCAGTGAATAGATATAGCAAAGTAGGATGGTAAGATTGCAAATGTAACTTTTATATCACACAATTTAATAATTTAATTCCAATCTCATCTCCACACTGCAGGCCAAGTCTATCACAGTCTGACTGAACTAAGCACTTAGCAAACTATTCACTTTCCCCCTTGCAACTCATTTATGTAAATGAGGGAAAAAATTTTATAGTTTAAGATGTATATGTCACTGTAACATATACAGATAAGGTGGCTCTCTTTTTTCCCCCTAAGGCTTTATGCAAAGAAAACATATGCTTGCAGAATAACATCATAAGGTTTCACAAATGCAAAGATAAAATGTGCTACCATTTATTTTCTATGATAAAATCTTTGCCTTGTCTTGTGAAATGTCCAAATCAAGAATAATTATAGATTTTTCTTATTCCACCAGCACCATGACACGTTTATCACTTTTAGATGATTCAAAAGACTAGAAAGGAAGAAAATTGTCAATTCAGTGGTAGACAATACCATTAATGTGCAATTATGATGTAAAAAGGAAAGATAAAGAAAACGAAGGCAAAGCAAAACCAAAGCAGAAACTAAAACTAAAGAAAAAAGAAAAAGAGAAAGATACTAGGTCACATTCGTTAGGATGGCTCCTATCAAAAACCAGAAAATAATAGGAGTTGGCAAGGATATGGAGAAATAGAAACCCTGGGCACATTGGTGGGAACGTAAAATGGTGCAGCTGCTATGGAAAACAGCAGGGCAGTTACTCAAATTAAAAATAGAATTATCAAATTATTCAATAATTCCACTTCTGCGTATCTATCTAGAAGAATTGAAAGCAGGATCAATCCTTTTTAGAAAATTAAAAATTATTTTCTTTTATTTTCACTCCAGTGTAGTTAACATGAAATGTTATATATAACAGAGTATAATATACCAATGTACATTTTACATGTACAATAGTGTGATTCAATAATTTCGTGCATTACTCACTGCTTATCAAGGTAAGTGTACTCTCAGTCCCCTTTACCTATTTCACCCATATCCCATCCACCTCCCTCTGCTAACCACCTGTTTGCTCTCTGTAGTTCAGAGTCTGTTTTTTTGGTTTCTCTCTTTTCTTCTCCCCTTTGTTGGTTTGTTTTGTTTCTTAAATTCCACATAAAAGAGAAATCATCTGTTACAAGTCTTTCTCAGACTGGCTTATTTTGCTTAGCATTATAATCTCTAGACCCATTTGTGTTGTTGCAGATGTCAAGGTCTCATTCTTTTTTAAGGCTGAGTAACATCCATCAAACACCACCACCCCCAACACACACACACAGACCATATCTTCTTTATCCATTCACCTGTCGATGGACACCTGGGCTGTTTCCATAATTTGGCTTTTGTAAATAACACTACAATAAACATGGAGGTGCATCTGTCCCTTCAAAGTCGTATTTTGGTATTCTTTGGGTAAATACCCAGTGATGCGATTACTGGATTGTAGGGTCGTTTTATTTTTAATTTTTTTGAGGAATCTTCGTATTGTCTTCCACAGTGGCTGCACCAATTTGCATTCCCACCAAATGTACATGAGGCTTCCTTTTCTTCCACATCATCACTAACACTTGTTGCTTCTCCTGTTTTTGATCTGAGGCATTCTGACAGGTGTGAAGGGATGTCTCATTGTGGTTTTGGTTTGCATTTTGCTGCTGATGAATGGTGTTGAGCATCTTTTCATCTGTCTGTTGGCCATCTTTATGTCTTTTGGAGAAATATCTGTTCAGATCCTCTGTCCATTTTTTTTTACTTGGATTATTTGTTTTTTTGGTTCTTTATATATTTTTTATTTTAATATGGTCCCAATAGTTTATTTTTGCTTTGGCCATCTTTATGTCTTTTGGAGAAATATCTGTTCAGATCCTCTGTCCATTTTTTTTTTACTTGGATTATTTGTTTTTTTGGTTCTTTATATATTTTTTATTTTAATATGGTCCCAATAGTTTATTTTTGCTTTTGCTTCCTTTACCCCAGGAGATATATCTAGAAATATGTCATGGCCGATGTCAGAGAATTACTTCCTGTGCTCTCTTATAGGCTTTTTATGGCTTCAAGTCTGACGTTTAGGTCTTGTATCTATTTTGAGTTTATTTTTATGTATGGTGTCAGAAAGTGGTCTAGTTTCATTCTTTTGCATGTTGCTGTCCAGTTTTCCCAGGACCATTTATCAAAGAGACTATCTTTTTCCCATTGAATATTCATCCCTGCTTTGTTGAAAATTAATTGACCATACAGTTGTGGGTTTATTTCTGGTCTTTCTATTCCATTCCATTCATCTATCTCTGTAGTATCTCTACAATACTGTTTGGATCACTACAGCATGGTAATATAACTTGAAGTCTGGATTTGTGATGCCTCCAGCTTTGGTTTTTGTTTGTTTGTTTGTTTGTTCTTTCCAAGATTACTTTGGCTATTTCAGGACTTTGATTATTTGGTTATTGTGTTTCCATGCAAATTTTAATATTATTTGTTCTAGTTCTATGAAAAAATGCTTTTGGTATTTTGGGAGGGATTTCATTAAATCTGTAGACTGATTTGGGTAATATGAACATTTTAACAATATTTGTTCTTCTAGTCCATCAGCATGGAATGTCTTTCCATTTGTATCATATTCAACTTCATTCATCACTGTTTTATAATTTTCAGAGTACAAATCTTCCACCTCCTTTGTTAGGTTTATTCCTAGGTATTTTTTTTTATTGTTGGTGCAATTATAAATGGGTTTATTTTCTTAATCGCTCTTTCTGATGCTTTGTTATTAGTGTATAGAAAGGCAACAGATCTCAGTACATTGATTTTTTATCCTGTGACCTTACTGAATTAATTTATCAGTTCTGGTAGTTTTTTTGGTGGAGCTGAAAACGAGATCTTGAGGAGATACTTGCGCTCCCATGTTCAGGATAGCCTTCAGTAGCCAAGAAATGGAAACAAACCAAATGTCCAGCCACAGAGGGATGAATACACAAAATGTGTTAACACACATACAGTGGAATATTACCTTGCCTTCAGAAGGAAGGAAATTATGACACATGCTACAACATGGATGAACCTGATGACATTATGCTAAGTCAAATAAGCCAGTCACAATATTGTATGACACATATTGTATGATTCCACTTCTATAAGGCTAATAGAGTGGTCGGATTCATGAAAAAAGTAGAACGGTGGTTGCCAGGCACTAGAAGGAGACAGAAATGGGGAGTTGTTTAATTAGCACAGAGTTTCAGTTTGGCAAGATTTTTCAAAGAGTCCTGTTTGAAACTGTTTTTTAAATAGTTTAAAACAGAGGTAGGCAAACCATAAGAGACTCTTAAATGCAGAGAACAAACTGAGGGTTGGTTGGGGATTGGGAGGAAATGGGTGATGGGCACTGAGGAGTGTACTTGTTGGGAGGAGCACTGTGTGTTGTATGTAAGCGATGAATTACGGAATCTACCCCCGAGAACTAAAAGCACACTGTTTACACTGTATGTTAGATAACTTGACCATAAACTGTTTTTTTTTTTTTAAAGTTCTCGGTATTGATTGCACAACAATGTAAATATACTTAATGCTATGTATCTGTACACTTAAAAATGTTGAAGATGGTCAACTTACGTTATAGTGTTTTTATTACAGTTAAGAAAAACTATGAAAAGAAAAAAAAGATTATGAAAGAAATATATAATAGGTACCATTTGGTCACTGAGCTGTCATTCTGTTATAGGCATTGGTACTTTCTGTATATTACCTTATTTAACATTAATAATGACCACACAATTGCTGAATTGTTGCATCAGTGCTCATTAGAGGAAAACATAGCCGTGTTTCTTTTAGGGAAAGTGAACCAGCAGAATCTATTACTGATTTTTTCAGAGGGTCCTGACTCCTAGGGGCAGTTGCTGCTTGTAGTACAAAGCTCGGCAGAGCAGGCTAAACCAACTGGCACATTTAGTGAAGTCCTTTCTAGACTTTGAAGAGAATGGAAGGTAAGAGTTTCAGTCTGGCCAGAAATAGACACATACAAATAACTGGATTCAGGTTTAAGATGATTCACAACAGCAGTGGCTACAGGTCTGGAGACCAGTAATAAAGACCCTTCTCATTAGGACTTCCGGGAAATGGTACTTGAATAGAGATACACTGTAATCGCTCCTTTGATGTCATGACCTTCACCAAACCTTTTTTGTTTTTTAAGTCTTAGATACTTTCTTGATTTGATTTTCTTTTGCTTAGTCACTTCTGTTTTGTTTCCCCCTTTCTAGCCATTCATTTCTATTCCTGTGTACTTAGCCGTGTAACATGCCTGTAGCAACTTGGGGGCTCATCACTGACAGCTGAGCGACTGGAATTAAAGGAAAGAAACCTAAAGTAGAGGAAATCCACTTGAGATGATTCTTCAGATTAGTTAAATTAGCCATGGAGGAAATTAGTAGCTTTAAAGGCTGAATTTGTTAATTAGAAAAGGTTTCAATCCTGCTAATGTAAACCAGGATTGAAGGTGAAAGGTCCTAGACCAGTAAACTATTTGAAAGCTACAGTGATTTTAGTGTTTGTTGGGAGCTTGTGCATGAACTGCCCTTCTCGGACTTCTGTTCTCAGTACACTGGGAACAAGGGACTTGATAAAGTCCCAGAAAGATATGCAGGACAGAGCCTTCCTGGTCATGAGCCAAGTGCGTCAGGAGACCGTGGCACCAGAGATGTACCCACACACAGTTGCAAGCTGTTCCTGCTCTGTCCTTCCTCTATCTGTATCTATTGTTCTGGTAAGACATTCACTGCTGACTTAACATTTACTGAGAGAATAAAAGAGGAGCCCAGTTTGACTGGGTAGCGGATTCTGCTCAAGCATCTTGTGTGTCTGTCTTTATTGTGTCTTTCTTAGTTGTCATTCCTTGGCTCTGTCTTAAGTGTCATTCCTTGGCCTGAGCAAGTTGCGGAAAGCAACAAGGAAGATGGAAGAGAAAGCTTTCCAGTGGTAATACCTAACTATCCAGAAATTATTTGCAGAGAAATCCCCTCCACTCCTTGTTTACTTTTCTGGAATCCTGGGATGGCAGATGGGTTCCCAGTGCCAACTCCCGTTGATTAGTAGTGGCTGCCTAGCGAACCTGTTGGAGAAAAGAATTCTGGGTTCTGTAGGAAATGCTGTGGTGGTGTATGAGAAATGTCTGCTGTGGATATGTGATTAGAGAATGCTATGCTGTGTGTTACATGCTTGCCATCTTTGCCTCTGTGTAGGGAAACTTTATTTTCATACTGTGGAGGGTAGGGAAGCATGGGGTGGGGAAGGGTTGGAATTCTCCTTGGAAATAACTAGCTGGAAGCAAGGTGAGGGAGTTTCCATCTGGACACATCCAAGGCTGACAGCATGGTCATTTAAGAGCAGAGTCAAGGGGTTGTGTGTAAGATTGGCAACTGGGAAAATGAAAAATCCATTATGGAACCAACCAAGAACATGTTCCTGAAATGTATTATCTCTGTGTCCCCTCTCCCCAGCTACCAACTGATAATCTAGAGTCAGGGAACCTAGTTATGGCTTTGAGAATTAATACTAACTTTGGAAAGGCAGCTAATCTTTTTGTCTTACTTTTCTTTGTAAGATGAGGAAAGTAAACATTTTCTTGACATAGCTAACAGTTTTGTGGTCAAATAAAGAGATGGAAAAATATTACACTTAAAAAAGAAAATGTTTTACAAATATAAGGTATGATTTCATAGTATGTTAAAACTTAACAGACCAACCTTATAGAGTCCCATTTTATTAAATTTTGAATATACCAAAATAATATGTCAAATTCCCACATGTCAACCAATTTTTATCCTAATTAAAATTTGTCATAATAAATCTTGGTCTGTAACTCCGTTTCAAGATTTTCTTTTAAGGCATTTCTTACCTGTCTTTCTAATGTGTAGAACACATATTTTGTTACAATGTGAGTAAGAGAGATGATATGGCAATTAAGTTCCAAAGTAGAAGTGAGGCTGTTTGCCTTAGAGAGGAGGGAGGGGAACTGAGGTTTCAAAGTGTTTTCCTTTTTTTTTTTTTTTTTTT